>APFE031660649.1:4790-24778 GCA_000404065.3 Pinus taeda
TAAATTTAATTTTAAAAAGAAATTATTTAATAGTTAGATCATTCAATTTTATGTGCAACTAAAAAACAACTTGTTTAAGACATTCCTCAAACACCTGTTCAACAATAAAGTTCACCACAAACCTTTGTTCAAACAACTGCTTCACAATGCTCCCAAGTTTTTCTTAGCTACCTATTCCAAGAGTATCACAAACTATCGTTCTAGTAACCCCTCAAGGATCTATTACTTAGACTATTCAGGCAATCCTGTAGGCTTTTACTTATCAAATTGTTCCTACGATTCAGTCTATACCACAGAACCCTATTCGGAAACCTATTGTCGGAGCAATGCAAACACCTTTTCAAGGTCAATCTTACTAGGTTCAACCTTTTCAAGGACAAGTTTTTCAAAGTTCACATTTTCAAGGCCAAACTTTCTAAAACCCACCTTTCGAGGGTTAATTCTTTCAAAGCCAGCCTATTCCAAGTTAATTTGTTCAAGCTAAACCTTTGTAAGTGCAACCTGGTTAGGGGAAATATTACATAAGTCAAATGGGTCGTGCTCAACCTTTCCGGATTCAACGATACCTCAATCATACTTATCAAGTCCCTGTTCAACCTCAACCCATTATGATTCACCTTGGCTATCCTGATGGAATTCCAATTCCAACTTCTCAAGCTATTCCAAGATATCCTAGAAATTTGCGTCTAAGGGTTTGTCTTAACATGCAAGGTTATCAAAATTTATCACAAGATCCTAGCTGACAATTATTGTTTATCGCAATGTGAAATCTACTAGATTTATCCCATTTAACTAATGATCTTATTTATTATTGTCCTTTTTGGTCAACAATTCCTAACAAGTTACCAAATTACATACCCAAATTCGAAGGTAAATGAAGAGAGGATCTATCCAATCACGTGATGTAATGTCATCTTTGGTGTGCATTCTAATTCCTTCATCGACGATTTCATCCATCTATGCTTTTCCTAATGAACTTTAATTGGTTCGACAACTAAATGGTATGTTGAGTTAACATGTGCCTCTTTCCAAAACTTTAACTTTCTGGAAACAAAATTTTTAACCCACTTTCAGTTACCAATCCATTATGATACCAGTACCGAACTATTGACTTCTTTAAAAAAATCAAAGTTGACTCACATCTCTAATCATATCCATGAATGGAGACATAGACGACACTTAGTCAAATTTTTCATCCCAGATCAAATTTTAGGTGAGTCTTTTGTAAAGTCACTTCTTCCCGTCATCACGTAAGATGTTTCCAAGGGAGGTGTCATTATGGAAGAGCATGTAATTTCCCTTGCCCAGTAATTAGACTTAGTTTACACTCAATTTAGCACTTTGTACGAAAAAATTGTGAATTTATCTCGCCCTATGGGTGAACCCCTTATTACATCTCCTACATTATGAGGATCTAATGTTTCTGATGGCATTATAGGTTCAGTTAGTGAACAATCTAAAGGAAAAATGAAGATTTCGAAAAATACTCGGACTTTAGCCATACAACATACACTATCTGAAAGCCTTCCTCCCAAAATTATTTATGAGTTTAATTTCATAGAATCATCAAATGGAAAGACAAAATCGACCGGGGGTAAAAAGAAGGGGAAAGGTAAGTCTAAACAAAATTCTACTCCAAAAGAGAAACCTGCTAAATTTGATCCTACCAACAAAAAATGAGAATCTCACTATCCTTTCCTTATTTGCAATGAAGATCGCTATACGAAGGAAAACTCACATCAGGCAGAGGTTTCAAAGTTAATTAAAGGTTCTCCAACTCTCTTTGTTTTGAAGGATCCATTTCCTTCTCAAGAAAACAAAATAGTTTCTCATAACATATTTTCCTCTTCCAAATCACAAGATATCCTAATGATTTCTTCGCAGGAAGTTCTAGTAGCTACGAGATCCAAAGATTGTGGATCCAAGCATCTTGTTGAAAATGGAAATGAGGCTAGTTCATCTAGTCAACCTTCCAATCCAATTCCTCCTTATCTTTCTGAACCATTATAGATTGGGAAGACATGATGATCCGACCACCTCCTAAGGGTGTGCTTCGGAAATCAACTTTCAACCTGAATGCTACAGATGCACAAAATTATAACATTATTGAAGACTTATCTATGTCTCCTTCCACAATGTCAGCTCTAGAAGTGTTGCAAACATGCCCAACCTAGTGAAAGATTTTAATTTTAGCTATAGGATCTATTGATCCACAATATTCTAACTAAATTATCTTTGATCTTGAGAGTCATTCCCGAGACACCCTTATCAACTAGAAATCCAGATTCCAGTTTTTGTTAAAACTAGACAAGTATTTTGTACAGTTGTTGATGGAGGAGCTTCTACTTGCATTATGTCGATTGCTTGATGGAAAGTTTTATGTTATCCAACCATTAGTCAATATCCCACTACTTTGAAAGCCTTTGATGGAATAGGGTTTTGTGGGATCCTGAACGATTTTCCCTTAGAGCTAGAGGGAAAAGTGGTTGCAATCGAAGTTGAAGTTGTAGATGCTCAGCTAGATTACAACATTTTTCTTGGTCAAATTTGGACATATGCGATGTCAACAGTAGCCTTATCATTGTTCCGAATGATACAATTTCCTCACAAAGGAAAAATTGTCAAAGTAGACCATTTGTCTTACTACACTTCAGACCCTAACTTTGCGGGGAGTATACCTTTTGTCGGAAAAATGAATTTTGTGTATGAAGATATTGGTGTTGGTTTACTCAAAGACTCATCACTGATGGGAGCCTTTGCGATGACTCCACCCTATTTTCCTTCTTATTTTGTCGATGTAAACATGATTAAATCAAGCACTATGCAATCTCCTAATCCATTCATAGTGCCCTTAAAGTTTGAGTTATCCTCCTATGGAAATGAGATGCCTTTCAACCCTTTTGAATTGCCTTATCAAGCAGTACAATCATTTTTCAACCCAACATCTTCAAATATTGATCAAGCGGATATGGTCAATGAAGATTATCCTCCTTTGTCTTGGTTTGAACTAGTTTCACTTTCTGATCCTTTCGATTTTGTGTTTCAAACTAACGAAAGTATCATGGAAATTATGAATTTGGATGAAATGCCATGGAACAATCACCGTCATCGTTCATTTGTTCTGACTAGCCTTGACAAAATCGATAATTATTTTTCAAATATGTTTTCACCTAAGATAGTAAATAGTCCAGAATCACCCATTTCAGTGTTTCAATCTGAATCTGAAAGGAATTTGGGTAATATATCTATGAAAATTACCATTGACATCTCCGTTAAAATAAGAATTGTTGAAAATATTCATGTAGTTTCCTCATGTTCAATGAAAGAAATTCAAATATATAAGGCCCTATTTCAAGAATTCTACAACAATTTTTCTTCGCATTATGAGGAAATTCCAGCAATTCATCCAAGTATTGTAATACATGAAATTAAGAGTTACCCAAATGCCAATCCTATCAGAGAATGATTACATCCAGTGCATCTGAGGAAAGTTGTTGTGGTTAAAGTTGAGGTCGAGAAACTTCTCAAAGAAGGTTTTATCTACCTGGTTCACTTAACTCATTGGGTATCCAATATCATGCATGTTAATAAGAAATAGGGAACCATTAGAGTATGTTTCAACTATAGTGACATTAATAAGGCTTGCCCAAAAGACAATTATCCTACTCCCTATATCGATCGAATCATCGATGAATGTTATTAAACACACATATGGATTAGGTGTCCAACATTTCCCCCCTTAATATGAAGGGTTATGTATGAGTCCAAGAAGAGAGCTGTAATACAAAATGTGCAAAAAACATGGAAACACTAGATTGAATGTGCTCTCTGAAATGTTGGTGTAAAGGGCGATGGTTTAAGGATGACCACCAACACTAGAATGCTTAGTGTAGTTCTCGGAACTCTTCCAAGTCTGGCATGAAGCTCAAGTCTTCTACTAGAGGAATTGCCCTTGATGTTTTGAAGAGGGAAACCTTCAACCATGAAAGGGAGGTCTCACCCCGCATAAAAGGGAGAACCTCAACCTGAAAAGGGAGGTCTCAACCTGTGATGGTTTAAGAATGACCGACAACTCTGGAATGCTTAATGCAATTCTTGGAACTCTTCTAAAACTGGCAAGAAGCTGAAATCTTTTGCTAGAGGAAGTGTCCCGAATACTTTGAAGAGGTATCATCGACTGAAGGCATGCTTCAGGGCATCTTTGTCTCTGGCTACAACTCTGAAGTTGGTATGGGAAGTTTTGGCTCAGGCACGCTTGATGTGGCTCTGAAGCTTGTAGATGACCATCATTTTCCCCCGTGTCAGAGACAAGATGAAAAGATGAAGAAATCTCAACAGCAAGACTATTCAATACTCTAGAACAAGTTCTGACATATGACTGGAATATATTCTTGGTTGTTGATGCCCATTACCAAGAAGCGATCCATCTAAGATGAATCTTTGTTCTTGCAAGAGGTTTGTTTCTGAAGCACTATTTGAAGAATGACTGATTTTATGACAATGCTTACATGGATGAAGATCAAAATAGTGATCTTTCAGATGGCCAACTCAGTCACAGTGTTGCCATTTCACAATCTGTTGTTGTGGAAGAGGAGTAGAATTTGGAACAACTGAAGGTGGACTGTCATGGACGAATCCAGTACTATGAAACTGGATGGGCTTTGAGTAATCTGGAATGTGAAAGGACACGTCCTTCTCATATCCAAGACCTATTCTGTGCTTGTTATGGATAAGCTCTTCCCAAGGTCTGATGACCGACTTGGGAAGTGCAAACTAAATTTCTGCACTTACATGCAAATATGCTTCTGAAATGAGCACTGGATCTGAATCAACTTACTGCCTATGGGAGTCTATTTCAATTTTTTGAGCAGAAACAAGTTTATAATGATGACTCCTCTGTTTTAATTCTTCTTACTGAAGTTGAGATTCAAGCTCCAAAAATTCTACCTTTTCTTGTGTATACTGCAGATAGGTTTTAATATCATAGAGAGTGTTCTTGCTGATTTTCATTATATCATGATTAGTAGAATGCATCAAAGTTTTCAAGAATTCTAATACATCATTAATTTGAGTCATTTTCTCCAATTTCAAACTTACACGTTGAAATTTGTTTACGACTATGAACCAATGTCACTGCAAGGTATTCTCAAACTTTGTTCTCCCAGAAATCTACAACAATCAAGTGATATTCTTCATTGAGGAATGAACCAAAAGTAAGATTTTAACTCTACAATTATTCTTCAAATCAACACACAGCAATGGTTGGTTGCATTCATATACAAGGAAAAGTATATTGTGCATTCCCAAATGATGACACTCAAAACAAGAGATAGGTCAGTATCAAATCTGGTTACATAGACCTCAGTCTATCATCATGGTGAGGATAAAAAATCTTGTGCAAAATCGTTACAGCCCTACTTTCTCCTCAGGGCATATTGTGGCATTCAAGTAGTTGAAAATAAACATTTTCTCGTACCCTTTCAAATTCTCATGGCATTGACTTGCTCCATATGACTAATGGAATGGCAAGGGTGTAATGCATTGAAGAGTTGAACTCATTGCAGATGAAGTAAGATGCTTTTCCATCAAACATATGAAGTGAGTGACCTTGCTGGAACCTTTCAAGCTCTGTTTAGGAATAATCAGTTGTGGCAGCAATCATTGTTAAAACACATATTTCATTAAAATTGGAATTTTTTTATTACAAGGACATCACTAGAATTGATCTATTTGGTTATTTTGAAATTCTATATCCACTATTTAATTCCAAACTTGATGAAATATGTGTTTTAAGCTACAGGTGACCAATCTATTCAAAAGAAGACTTGGGTTGGCCCGGAAATGAACAAGTGCAACTATAGTCTAGTTAATCTCTAGCATGGGCTTGCTTAATCTTGTATTGCGTTCCTTTCAACTAATGTCCAAGAGAGGCTCTCGATTTTTCCTTACAAGCACAACTAGGAGGATACATGTGTGTACATTCAACCAACAATTTTCATACAGAACTCATGCCCAAAATGATAAATCTTCCCAAAGTTGATATATCTTTTTAGTAGTGAATCTTGGCTTCCTGAAGTGGCCTATGACAAATGCAAAAGATTCATCTTTTTCCATAACTCTGAATATGAACCGTCTGATGTTAAACTCGATTTCAAATTGAGGACGTTTACGAAAAGGACATGCAATACCTTAAGTTGGTCAAAGGTCTTTGGTTCAGTAATCAAGCATGCAAAATACCCGTGGATTCATTGAACTCAATGCATAGTTCATTGAGAATTCTTTAGACATAAAATGGCATTGGAGGAGGGAAAATGTGAAAATACATTTGATAAACTTCTTGTTTACAAAGGAGAAACTCCACAATTTCCTTTCAAGTGGTCACGGTTAAAGAACATCATGTTCTTGAGTTATCAACCACAAAATTTGACTCTACTTCAAGAGATACCCTCCTCGAATCTCAAACACATAGAATTGGATGGAAGCCTCTGTTCTATCCATCAAATCTCTCTCAGTGATATTCAACAACTTTGAGTTTTGCAAGTCCTGAGATTGATTAATTCTCAAAATTTGGAAAACCTGCTAGAAGAGTGGGGTGACTATTTAAGAGAGAATTTGAAAGAACTAAGTCTATCACATTGCATAGCTATGAAGAAATTAACAGGATCCATTTCATAGCTTACGAGTTTAAGTATATTGAAATTAGATAATTGGTGTAATCTAAGGCAGTTGCATACAGATTGTGAACCACTGCGCTATTCTTTGCAAAAACTTGACTTGTGGAAATGTGTGATCCTCAAATCACTTCCTAGCAGTTTTGGCAAAGCTCTAGATTCAGACTCAACATGCTTATTCCAACACAAAGGAATTCTGTCGGGTTCCCCTTAGTATGGGAGCATTTCAGATTATGAAACATATGAAGATTAGGGGATCACACAATGCAAGAGTGGGAATTGTGTGAATAGAGGAATGACAGAGCTGATAGAAGTAACAAATTCTATTCTAACAAATGCTCAAAAAGGCATAATCAGGAGGAGAGCATTGGTTTACAAAGGCCACAAAAACAGGTGGCTCACACTTGAGCAAGGCAAGAAATCGCCTGCTCTGATACCATGTTAAACACACACATGGTAGCAATAGAATATTAAAGATAAGAAGGAGAGTACATCTATTATTAACAAATGATATAAATTTATAGTACATTTGTGTGACCATTGGGTTCCACATCCTAAGGTCTCTTGGACTTCCTTAGTCTATTTGGCTTCCAGACCAACCCTTAGAGGATTAGGTGTCCAACAAATGTGTCGAAAATGAAATATTCTCATTTATGGATGGATTTTCTAGCTACAATCAAATCATCATACTCCCATCTGATCAACATGAAACCGCATTCATTTTCCATGGGGACTTTTTCATATCGAAAAATCCCATTTAGTTTTAAAGAATGTAGAAGCAAGTTTTCAATGGGCTATGTCTTATGCATTTCACGATATCAAGCATATTGTGCAACCATATTTAGATGACTTGCTAGCTCATTCATTGAGACAACAAGACCATCTAATGCATTTGAGATAAATTTTCATCAAATGTCGCCATTATAATATTTGCTTGAATCCACATAAGTATGTTTTCTGTGTGCAATCTGGTCAATGGATATGATTTCCTGTTTCAAAGGAAGGCATTCATGTTGATCCATTGAAGGTTGAGGCTATCTTGAATTTACCTCCTCCTGCCAATCTATGCCAACTCCAAAGTTTGCAAGGGAAAGCAAACTATCTATGTCAATTTATCTAGAACTATGTCAAGTTGACTAAAGGTTTTACTTTACTTTTGAAAAAGGGCATCCCACTTTTCTGGGATGAAGTGGTTGAAAAAGCCTTTGATTCACTTAAATATGTGTTGACCCATACACCATTGGTGCATCCTCCCTATTATCACCGAGATTAATTTTTATACTTGACAGTGTCCGATGCCACCATTGATATGGTCCTAGTTCAAGAAGACGGGTCAAACAAAGAGCATGTGATATATTACTTAAGTTGTAATTTAACCAAAACTAAAGCAAAATATGCACATGTAGAGAAATTGACCTTGGCAGTTATTCACGTTGTCCAACGTTTCGATCACTATATCCTATTGCACAAAACTACGGTGATTTCCGATTGCAACCCCATGATTTATATTATTATCTGGCAATTTCTAGGGGGCAAGCATTCCAAATGGATAGTCATCCTACAAGAATTCGATTTGGAATTCATGAAATCGAAATACACGAAATCATTAGTTTTTGTTGAGTTATTATGTGACTTTCCTCGTATTGAAATTGAAAACGTGGTAGAAGGTTCTCTTCCAAATGAATCTTTGTTTCTAATCAGTACTCTAGATCCTTGGTACGAAGATATCATCATTTATCTTCAAACCCATACATTTTGGTCATAACTGAGTCGAGCTAATTGTCACCAAATCCAGTATCAATCCCAGCAATACAATATTGTTGGTCACACACTTTTTCAATGTGGCATTGATTCTATTTTCTGATGATGTTTAATTCATGTAGAAGCGGAAAAGGCATTAAATGATTGTTAATCTGGAGCTTGTGGTGATCAAATGTCAAGGTTTTCCACTATTCAAAAGATCTTGTGCATAGGATATTTTTGGCCTTCTATGTTTAAAGGTTGTATAACTACAGTCTTCAAATGTTATAATTGTAAAATTTATGATCGAAAAATGCATGCACATGTAGCTCCTCTTCCCCCAATCATTGTTTTTAGTCCTTTTGTGAAATGGGGCATTGACTTTATTACATGTAACCCTCACTCAGTTGGGGGGCATGGATATATTATCCTTGCGGTAGATTATTTTACAAAATGGTCTGAGGCGATGCTAACATGCAAGGATGATGGTGAAACAACATTCTGTTTCATGTTCAGTCATGTAATTGCTCGGTTTAGAGTACCACAAGCTATCATCATGGACCATGGTAGCCATTTTCAAAACTATATGCTGAATGATATTACCATGATAGAACAATATATGCAATGAAAAAGAAGACAACAACACAACCATAAGAGACAATAGATTGGTCCAAGACTAAGGAAAAACCCCACAAGGGGGAAAACCCTTTCAAATCTTCTTCTCTATTAAATCGTAATAAAAAAATTTCAAAAAAGAGTATAATGAGCCTAATACATGAACTTGCAGCACAGATTTATAGAAAATATTGTAGATCTACAAAACAATAGAGAGAAACCATTGATCCATTAGACCATTGAATCCAACTTAAGGAAACTATCAAACCCTAGATCAAACCCCTATACGCTCCTAGAAACACTGACTGCGTGTATCTGAAACTCCCTAGACGCTCCCTTAACCACTCTATGAGGGCATCTGTGTCTGACCCAGACACTCCAAGGAAGATTGTATGTGTGCGTACGGGGTCAATCTCATGCAGAATTGATCCAAACCCCCATACACTCTCTTCTAGTTACTGTGCATGCATATAGGACTGCTCATATGCTCCCTTGACCACTTTGCCTGAGCGTCCATGGACCAACACTATCTGATCTGCTTCAGAAACCCTAGATGCTCCCTTCAGGCCTTTGTGTGATCATCCAAGACTTCCTAGATGCTCCCTTAGCCACTGTGTGGGTGCGTCTAGGGACTAAAAAGCTTAGTTACATTCCTACATCTGAGAAACAAAAACCCTATATTCATGTGAGTTTCACTCATGTGATTTCAAACCCTTGCGTGAACTTCTTCCATCAGACCTATGCGAACCAAGAAAAAAGAAGAGAGTAGAATATGACTTGATCAATGTGTGGAATGAGCTTGAGGTATATTCTATTTATAGGCTTTCATGAGGGTCCACTTGGGGTTAAGGACGACCTATCCAATTTTACATGTGCTTAGGGAAAACCCATTCCATTATACATGAGTGGATAGAAGCATTTAAAAATCGCATTCCGCTTGTCCAAATGGGGTAATCGTTAAGTCGATTTTGGTCCTCTCGAAAAGAGGAATTTAATGCAATCATTATCTCGGTCATATGAGTTCTCCAAGGTGGACTTTGACCTTATTCTAAAAAATTAACAAATGTAGTGATCCCAGAATGACGGGTATGAATGCAACGATTGAATCACTTGATATGAATTACGGTGACACATTAGTAACCAAACTAAACTATTTGATTCCAATGTTCTTAATATATGGTGAACTAAATGATTTTTAAATTAAATCTCTTATTCTTTGATTTGAAACCGAAAACTCGTTCAAATACTTTTTGTATTATCCATTGGATGATGTATTAGACAAAGAATATTCTCTTGAAATCAAATCTTGTCCACTCATTTATTTCAAAATCAAAATTCCTCAAGCCCATTACAATATAGACCAAGCCTATGGCGTAAAAAAATTAATGTTCATATTAATTTTTAATCATATATATTATATTATATATATATATATATATATATATATATAATATATATATATATATATTATATATTATAATATTATTATATATTTATTTTTTTTCTCATATTTAATATTCGTATTTTTTATTTATAATAATTTGTTATTACTTAGTGTTTATTTTACAATAAAAAATAGTTAAATTTTTTATAATTTTCCCATAATACTCAAAATGAAACTTCACATATGGAATCCTACAAGATTGGACACCATGGCAAAGAAAGTGTTAGTTTTTGTAGCATCGGATGTGTTCTAGCCACGACATTTGTCGGAAAGGATAGAATACATGATATCTCCAAAACCTAGAAATCGTTTATGGAAATTCTAACTAAAGATGGCTTAATTATATTATTAGTCGATTTTAAAATATTTCCTAATTCTAAACTTAGGGAATATGGTTAGTTAATCAAAATTAATTAAGTCAAGGTGAGAATTCTCTAAAAACTCACATAGATTGATCCATAAATAATCTGAGCCATCGATTAAGATTTAATCTTGGTCATTGGAGTCCCAATTGGAACATATAAGAAAGGATCGATGTGGTGATGGAGAATACATAAGAGTCACTTGGAGAATCCGATTTTCTAGAGTAGTAGCAGTCTATTGCCGGAGAGTTCGAGCTTCAGTGAGGTAGCAAATATAGTGAGGGGTAGGGACAATGATCCATAGGAAGTTTTACATATTGAGAGAGGCAACAGTAAGAGGGTTGAGTTATTCTCAGTGAGGCAACGTAGACGACTATGCAGTACCTTCAGAGAAGTAGTTTGATTTGTTCGAGAGAAATTGGTTCTTAATTCTAGAGGCTAGGGAGAGGGTCCAAAGAGTCGGAGAGGTGATTTCATCCATAGAGATAGGAAGAATGACTTTATGAGAGGCGGGTCGGGGTTTGATGTTATAGGATCTATGCTAAGCAGTGCAGAGGATGACATAGAGGGTCTAAGAGGTTGAGTTTTCTGAAGGAAGTTGTGCCAAGATTTCTTGTGGAAAAAGGGTACTTTCCTTAAAATTATTTTTCCTGTATTTTCTTGTTGTTTGGATTGCTACACCGGTTTTCCCATGTTGGGTTTTTTCCGGGGACTTTTGTTTGAAAATAACGACGTTAATTTTTATGTGTGTGTGCTAGTATTTTCTCAGTTTCCAGCACTATTTATTTTTCCATAGTTTTATTTGTGAAGGTTGCAATGTTTGTATTTCAATGTTGTTGTAGCAATAAACTGAATAATTAATTTACCAGTTAGAAGAAATAACACCAGTTGCTGCAATAGGATTCTAGTTTTGGAATTTTCATGGGAAGCAATGTGGAGGCAGTATTTTTCACTTAACTTCTTGATAATTATTTTTAGTGATTAGTTTTCACTTAACTTCCTAATAAGTTCTTTTAGATGAACTTCAAGAAGTTATGCAGAGTTGTTGTTGGACCCATCTTAGCTTACCCTTCAGAATATCTTCTTACAGTAATGACATTGAACTTGAGATTTATCATACCTCTGACCTTGTGCTTGATTTTGTCTTGGGCCTTGACTTGGATTTTGATTGCTGCCTCTTCCATTTGAGCTTGAAGGGTTGTTTCCTCCACCTCTATGTGGGCTTCTTCCTCTTCCTCTAGCATATGATCTTCCTCTACCTCGACTTTGACCAAATGAGACTTATGTCTTGAAGGCATGCTCCAATAAGGAGCTTGTTGCTCTATTCAGACTATGTTCATGAGAAATCAGTGATGCATTGAGCTCATCCACTGAGAACTGTGAGAGATCCTTTCTCTCTTCTATGGCCACAACAATGGCATCAAACCTTGCTAGCAAACTTCTCAAAACTTTCTCAACTATTCTTCTTTCCTCAAGTTCTCACCATGAGACCTGATTTGAGTAACCAGCACACTTACATGTGTAAATAACAAGTCTATATTCTAAGACTCTTTCATACAAAGTGTTTCAAAATCTCTTCTCAACATTTGCAGCTTTGCTATCTTGACTTTTTCCATGCCTTCGTAGGTTGTTTAGAGGGTGTCCCATGCTTGCTTGGACTTCTTTGCTGCTGTAACCCTTGGGAAAATACTTTAATGAACTGCTTGGAAAATATAAAACAGTTCTTTTTAATCCTTCTTCATGTTGTCCCTTAACAAATCTTTTTCTTGTTGAGATAAGGCATTGTATGTTGCTACATCTGCTGGTTCTTGAAAACCATTCTCCACCAAATCCTAAATGTCTTGAGAAGAAAACAGGGCCTTCATTGTAATAGCCCAATAATCATAATTTTTTCCATTAAACTGAGGTATTTGAGGATTAGTCAAGCTTGTGTTTGATGTTTCCATTTCTGAGTGATAAAAACTTTCTACCTATCTGCCCTCAAAACAATTCTTACTTGCTAGTAAAAACAATTGTTTTTACACTAACAGAGTTTAACCTGCTCTGATACCATGTTGAAATTTTTTATGCAGAGAGGCATAGGGGTGTGAATTTTCACAAGGGATGTAACTTTCGCGTAGCTCGATTTCGCACAGCGCGGATCTCGATTTCGCATAGCTAGATTTCGTGGACCTGGATTTCGCGCAGCTATTAAACAAATTTGAAAATACAAAATTCACTCATGGTAAAAACAGAGAGTAAAAAAAAGTAAGGTTGGATCAACACTATAAAAACTTACGATTGAATTCTAAATCATGAAAAATACATTCACATGAGACTTCAGCTCATTCACCAAGTAAAACAAAGGTTTTACACTTCACGTGGAATAACACATAGTAGAAAACAATAACTGTTGTTTTCACGCGCCCATCAAAATTTGCTCCACCATTTTCTCATCAGAGACTCTTGCTCTATTTCTTTCTTGCTCTCTTACTTTCTATCACCTACAAAAATGACTTTTACATTCATATTTAACTCAACATACAATTTTACATTTAATACATGACAGGGCAAAATAATTAATATGATTTTGTTATTGAGTGTGATCAGAATCACGCATGTGTTTGTGGAGTGTGGGCAATAGTCGCTGAATGAATGCTTACCCATATCTATTTACCAAAACACATCAAATGCTTTAAATTCCTTACTGCATTTCAGAATTGTTCGCGCTTGGCTTCATGTCTTCCATCTTCAAACAGAGACACAACTTGCAAAAATAAACTCTGACAAATATGGTTGTTTTCAGGGTATTTATTGTGGTGGTTGGGATTATTATTTCCAACACGACATCGATAATAATATTGAATAGATGTTTATGATGTTACGGATTTAATTGAAAGCTAGTTTTCTTTTGAAATTTCTATCCTCCTCTAATATCCTCTTCTAAAGATGATGACAATCTATTCAAATGATATTTAATGACCAAGAATAAGTTATAAACTAAAATATAATATTATTGAATAGATGTTTGTGATGGCAGGGATTTTGTTAAAAAAAATGTTTTTTAATTTTGAATCTTTTAAAATTATATAAAAAAAAAAACAATATTAGTATATTTATTTATTTTTTGTATAAATTATTTAAATATAAATTTATTTATTTATTTTTATGTGAAATCTCTAAAAAAAATTTAATAAATTAAAAATATTGAAATTAGTTAAATGTTTAATTTTTTTTTTGTAAGCTTGGTAGGACTACACATTTTTCATGTTATTTTTATCTTGACTGGGGAGGATAGCACAAGATTTGAACTCAAGACTTTTCACCCTCATCGGGGAGGATAACACAATATTTGAACTGAAGACTTCTGGTTCATAGAGGATAGCACAAGATTTGAACCAAAGACTTCTAGTTCGGTGAGACTTCATTTCCACGACCATTGTCATTTAAGCTACCTCAAACCGACTTAATTATATAATTCATTAAAATGGCGCATTTAATTAATTTGAAACCAATTTAATATAAATAATTGTTTTAGCAATTTATTGTTAATGATTCAAATAATAATAAATTATTGATTTAATAAATAAAATAGTTCATATATAATATATATCTATAATTTGGTTGGTTTATGTTGAAAAACCCTAAATCTACATTATTAGGGTTTCATTTCTCTTTATATTTATTTAGTAGATTAATATTAGTTGTTTATGTATGCAAATTAAAATTATGTTGAAAATAGAGAACAATGAAATAAAAGCTCACAAACCATGATTTGACACATGTTTTGTGGTTAGTGGGCTACTATAGTGCACAAATCCTCTATGTGTTCTATCCCTATCGATTAATTTTTCTCTTGTATGGAAAAAATGCACCTTAAAGGATAAAACCCTTTTCCTCATAGTGGTCCAGTTCTAACACTCCCTGATAGCCTACTAGTGGTTAGGTTTGACTACCTCGTATCTTAACCAAGTTACAATATGGAATCTTCTAGAGTCTTCTTCATCATAATCACTTGGCTAGCCCCTTTTCCACGTCGCTAGCCCCTTTTCAAAGAATAATGGAGACTGACATGACATCCTCTCCATGTTACAATATGGAATCTTCTAGAGTTTTCTTCATCATAATCACTTGGCTAGTCCCTTTTCCACTTTGCTAACCCCTTTTCCATGAATAATGGACACTAACATGACATCCTCTGCAAGTTACAATATGGAATCTTCTAGAGTCTTCTTTATCATAATCCCCTGGCTAGCCACTTTTCCATGAATAATGGAGGCTGACATGACATCCTGTCGAATTATGGTGGTGAAAGCAAGAAGGCCAACTTCCGAGTGACCATTGGAAAGGTCTTTGTGTGTAGAATAAGAAAAAAACAAATTTCTACCCCAAAAAACTTCTTTTGATGCCTCAAAATGTTCCTCAAAGGTTCCAGACCTTAATTTTCTAAACTAGGTCATGCTAGTAAAAATGGTCTTGTGAATTGATTTCTCCACTTTTTGCATTTTGAAAGAATTGACATGGATGAAAAACAATATAATGATACAATCTCGATTAGTAGATGGGAGTAATAAGTTAAGAATTTCCATGGTAAAGCGAGGGTGAATATCCACAGTTAAAAATCTCGTTACAGATTTTTTGAAATGTATATATATGTTTAAAACATATATTTATTCTTTTTACTAATAATGATAATAATAAAAAAGTTATTATTTAGTTACTTTTTTATGATTTTTTAAAATCTTAGCAATGTGAAATGTATCATGAGGTAAGTGTTTTGATGTCTATTGGTGTTTTCCAACCCTTTAGTTTATATGACTATGTTAGTATATACAACTAGATAACATGTCCTCTTTATTAGTAAAGCTTTGTTGCGAAGTTATCTTATGTTATGATTCATTTATTGTGAACTTATTATTGGGGAAATATTGTATATTGCAATGGAGTATAAGATAAATGAAGAATTAGATTTAAAATTAAATAATAAAAAATAGCTAAAATTAAATAGTGATAATAAAATGTAAAATGTAATAAAAAATAATATCTCCCCTCTATTATGATGTTAAACACATAGGCAAATTAAAATTCAATAAATAAAATCAAACAATATAAACATATTCATAAAAAAATTAATTTAATTTATAAAAAATAAATGTGAAATTCAATAAATAAAATTAAACAAATATAAATATATTCTAAAAATAAATACTTCATTTTCCCCTTAATTTTTATAAAAAAATTGAAAAAAATCTATTTCTAAATACCTAATTAAAAATATAATATCTTTCAATGATAACACAATTTTTAGACACAATATTTCCTTAATCTCTTACCGTCCCAAAGCCAGACCAAGATTGCATATTCTCCTATGCCTCTTAGCAAACCTAAAGGATTATTCAAAAATGCACATGGTTAGTAAGAGACACTCTACGTCATCTTCTTTTCCACAAGGCTCAGACAAAAATAGACGTGTAAGTTACTCACCTACACATGATATCCTGTGTAGAGCCATGCTAAAATTTATTTATTTCTAATAATTTTGAAGGATAAGCATCTAATTATTTATATATATATAGTACGGGTTTGTAAGAACTATATTATAATTTCATTCATGATTTAGGACCGATCTGTAAGAATTATATTAAATTTTATTCCTAGTTTAGTAGGGATTTGTAAGACCTATAAGTTTGTAGGGATTTGTAAGAACTATAATTTTGGCTGGTCTAATTAGTAAATATCCGTAGGAATTATGAGTTTAATTTATATAATTTTATAATATTCACGTTTTAAAAGTATTTTGATGCAGTTGCATTTAGCTAGAGCGCCATGACCGGGTGATATCTTTGTCGGGTTGAAAAGTTGATGTAGCATTTGGATTGTCTTTTCATGTTTAGTTTATTAGAGCAAGAGGTAGGATTTCGTATTTTTTCCTCTCAGTTGCTGTATTAGTCAAAAGTTAGTTGGTCAGTTAGGATTATTATGTATCTAACCTTAATAAACAACAGATTAATAATTGTTCTGTCAACTTAAAAAGAAAAGACAAAAATGTCTAAATGAAAGTCTTGTCATGTAAACAGAACCGAGAATTAGTAGTTATACAACTATACTGCCTATAACCGAAAGTAACTACAATTTCATTAACCGTAAACGAAGATGTATAAATGTAGCAATGGAAAACATGTAAAAGGTTCAACATTTCCAGATACGAGAAATAAAAAGAGACAGAACGCAATTTTTTTCCTATCGTCCATCTGTATCATTGCTTACATGTTGTGCCATTATGTTTATCTATTAACTAATTGAATTCAGTGATAACAAATAGAGTATGGGCCTACTACTGTAGGTTGTGTTTTTTTTCTTCCTCTCTTAACAGAAAACAACATTATAACACGCATATAAATCCCACAACCAGAGTGAACAGGGAAGCAAATTGAATTCACAACTAGAAGAGTGACATACAGTGAATCGATCGAAAGGAGAATACAAAAACAAAGCACCGTAGAAATGAATTGCAACAGAGGTAATTTTCGACAAACTTTCACACTTTTTCGTGAGAAAACTGAGATAGATAATTTATATTTACATTGCTGCTATTCCATGCAAATTAAGTATTACATTGTCCAAAACAAATCAAGTACACAGCGTCTGATACAATAGACAAATCCTAGTCCAGGATTTTGATGTCAAGGAAATCCTCAACCCCAACCAGATAGCCAAATCAGAACCATAACTGAAACCATACTCAAGCCTAAGTTGTGATAATGACCCAGTTTGTACACAGCAACCAGATAGCGAGGGACAAATACTACAAAAACAAAAAGAAACCCTAACTGCAAGTTGACAAACTATGGAAGAAATTTGTTCTCAATTCTATAGGCTAGGCAGAGGGTCCAGAGTGTCAGAGAGGTGATTCCCTCAACAGAGATAGGCAAAATGACTTCATCAAAGGCATGTTGGAAACTTGATGTTATAGGGTATATGCAGAGAAGTGCAGAGGATGACACAGAGGGTCTAGGAGGTCGAGCTTTCTGAAGGAAGTTGTGCCAAGATTGCTTTTGTAAGAAGAGTATTTTCCTTAAAATAATTTTTCCTGGATTTTCTTGTTGTTTGGACTGCTGGTTCGGCATCCATAGATTGTACTCATATTTTCATTGCTGCATAATAATAAAATCCCTCACTACTACACCGGTTTTCCTATGTTGGGTTTTTCCAGGGACTTTTGTCCAAAAATAATGACGTTAACTTTTATGTGTGAGCTAGTATTTTCTCAGTTTCCAACACTATTTAATTTTCCACAATTTTATTTGTGAAGGTTGTAATGTGTTTATTTCAATGTTGTTGTAGCAATAAACTGAATAATTAATTTATTAGTTAGAATAAATAACACGAGTTGCTGCAATAGGATTGTAGTTTTGGAATTTTCTTGGGAAGCAATGTGGAGGCAGTATTTTTCACTTAACTTCTTAATAATTATATTTAGGGATTAGTTTTCACTTAACTTCCTGATAAGTGCTTTTAGATGAACTTCAAGAGATGTTGTTGGAGGAAAATTAGCTTACCCTTCAAAATATCGTCAATTGATTGGAGCATTGATGTTTCTTATAAACACTAAGCTGCTTCATGCACATTGGGTTGCCACCGAGCACATCTTGAGATATTTGTATTAGACGATCAATCTTGGTCTGAGATATACTATACAAGATGTACAACTACATGGATACACTGAAGTTCATTGGGCTAGAAATGTTATTGACAAGAAGATGACATTTGGGTGTTGCTTTAGTTTGGGATCTTCCATGATATCTTGGATGAGAAGGAAAAATAAGTTTGTGGCTTTGAGTATGGCCAAGTTAGAGTATATTATTGCTAGCATGACTATCTGTGAGGCAGTTTGGTTAAGGAATCTCTTTGGAGGGTTGTTTGATCAGGTCCTGGATATGACATTGAGATATTGCAACAACAAGAGTGGGATACAATTGGCCAAAAATCTCGTGTTTCATGACAAGTCCAACCATATTGAGATCAAATATTATTACATACATGAAATGGTGTAGAGAGGAGTTGTGAGACTTCATCATATTTCGACTGATGAGAAAATTGTAGACATACTCACCAAGGCTTTGCCGAAAGGAAAGTTATTGGTCTTCAGAGTGGAGCTTGGA
Source organism: Pinus taeda (assembly GCA_000404065.3). Classification (NCBI taxonomy): domain Eukaryota; kingdom Viridiplantae; phylum Streptophyta; class Pinopsida; order Pinales; family Pinaceae; genus Pinus; species Pinus taeda. Next base: position 23,764 of record APFE031660649.1, read on the forward strand.
CTAATGGATATGACCCTCCTAGGTAAGGGTCCCGAATGATCGATGACATTGAGCTATGCTCTTCCCCCCTGTCTGTGCTCCCAGAGTAATGAATTGAGTTGATGAGCTCTTAGCATCAAGGGAAATCATGGATAATAGGTGTGTATGATCCTTACCTCACATTAAGTGTGTATCTCCCCTATTGTCATCTCAGGGGGTGTCTGATCCTTAAATCATGGTAAGTGTGTATATCTCCCTATCGAGTATACCACAGTATACATCCTACCCACAAGCTACGTTTGTTGGGATTGTTCCTCCCCATCTGGCCAATGGGTTGAGATGATGACTTGGGTGTGCCTGATCCTTACCTTGTAGGGTAGGTGTCTATCTCCCCCAACTGCCATGGGTTGTGTTTCATCCTTACCTTGTAGGGTAACTGTGTATCTCCTCCCAAGGTTGTGGATGCATGTATTCTACCACTTGACTCTTGAGGTCCTCATGGGAAGGTCAATAGAAAATAGGATAGTTTTGATCCTTACCTATCATGGTAAACCATATCCTACCTATTATCCTATGATAATAGGTAGAGATGGGCTCCTTGATGATGTGGGTTGAGTTGGAAATCCCATATAACAATTGATGGATAGAGGTTGGTAGCTTGAGCTCCCCTCTGATGTCAAATTCTTCTTCTTTTGGATTCGAGAGTGTTCAACATATGAGAAAATATAATTTTTTATTTGATATTTGAGAAAGGACACATGTTGCAACGGGTAATTTCTCCCTAGCTGAGAGGGAGTGTTAATTTTGCAGCTCAGGTATAAAATCCCTCCTTCGGACAACCTTCCTTATCAAGAAAGACCCATCCTAGCACTTTGAATAATTTAAATTGGTTAAGGAAAAATATAATTTTAATATGAAAACCGACATATGCACAAAAGGTCAAGTCGACTTTAAAGAGAAATTGGACACCCATGGATGGCTATAAATACAAGTCAAAAAAACCTCCTTTGGACATAATCATCAAACATCTTCTTAT
>APFE031660655.1:0-25864 GCA_000404065.3 Pinus taeda
TTTTTATTTTTTTGTCTTTTATTTGTTTAACCGTATTGGCCCAATCAGCTAGGCACTTGGTCTATGGTGTTCTTGACACCTCCAAGGAGCTGCCATCCCCAATAAGGCCAATGTTAGTGCCAGTATCTGCATACTTCCATTAGGGATCAAATATGCTCTTTGCATTTTCATTTTAGGGGTCTCATACTGAAATTTTTGCATCATTTCATTAGGTCATGACAAGTTGATCCATTGATGGTTGTTTTCTTCTTAGAAAACCAAGTTTTCCCTAATAAGGTACACTTGCTGACCCATCTCCAGGTTGTATTCAGTCATAGCTTCAAAGTCGAAAGCAATCATGTTTCCATTAGGTCTTAGGGCATGTTTCCATTATGTCTTAGGGTTCACTTCCAAGGTCAAAAGCATGATTTAAAGTGTAAATAAAGGGCAACAAAGGTATGAGGATGATCAATAAACCAAGAGTGATTGTTAGTAATTCATGGTCACTGTACAAATATCTCTTTTCACTAATGTAATTTTCATCTCAAAAACGTGTTTTTGAGATGAAAACAAAGTAGTTTTAGTTAATTTATATTTTTTTAATGTAATTTAAGTCACTTTATGTAATAAATGATCCCGACTGCACCAAGCATCTCTCCTTGCTACAAGACAATGAACCACTGCAAAAATCAGTTCAAATTGAGCATCATCCACCTGAAAAGCGACAATGAAGAAAAGACATTAAAACAAAGATTTGGAAAAGGTCCAAAACATTAGAAAGTGGGTTTTTCTAATGAAAAATCAAAATTTACTCCTATATAAGATGTCACATTTCATTTTCAAGCCTATCATTCATATTTGACAAAGAATAAGACAAAAATTGAAGGAGAGAGGAGAAATTATGCAAGTTCTTGGCCAAGGAGAAGTGGCACTGCGCATAGGGAGGTTGGTGCCATGCAGAGGGTAGTTGGAGGTGGCGCTGGGCATAGAGGCCAGAGCGCTGTGCGTAGGCCAGTTTTCCTAGTGCAAAAATAAATGGTGTTGCACGTAGAGAAAGGCGCTGCGCACCTGTAGGTGGCACTGCGCGTAGGGCCAGCAAGGGCCAAAACTACCTCCTGCCACCCAAAAACACCAAATTTTTCTTCTTTACTCCTCAAACAAGTAAGTGTTGCCCCTGAACTTCATCCTTGGCTTTCAATTATTGCATTTGAGGTTAATTTGCTATGCCAAATGTGAAATTCTAGAATATCCTCTATTTATGCCTTAAAACCCTAACCCTTACTATTCTTCCCATAACTTATCCCTAAAATGCTAAAACCCCTCCTACATAACACTCCTTATCACTCCGTATTCCTTTTTCCTTCATCCCCAAAGCAATACCCTAATATGCTAGCCCCTCTCCCTCATTTTCATGGTTCATACCCTCCCACTCATTTTCATGTTTACCTAGTCCACTAAATACCCCACAAGATCAATTCCCCTTCCCCTATTCCTAATCACCCTTACTCACTCCCTCCATCCCTTTTCTAGGAGTACACAACCTCAAATCTTGGCAAACATGGACAAAGGAGACAAAGATTATGAGGAGCAGGAAAACACTGGTAGTGACAGTTCAACATGTAGACCTCGACAACCGAGAAAACCACACAAGGGGGGTAGAATTATCAGGGAAGAGCCATCAAACCTTAGAGAGTTGTAGACCTCTCATTTGGCAGTCACTTGTTTTAGGCACCTAGGGTGCTATGAGTTCTGTGAGCAGGTGGAGAGAGTTCAGCACCATCCTGAGCTTACTAGGCTTTTTTTAGCCAATCTCCATGACAATAAGGTGACTCTTGTGGGGGTGACATTCACAGTTTCACCCTCCATCATTGCGGATGCAACTGAGATTCCAAATGTGGCAGAGAAATGGTATAAGGCACATGACCTAGATGAACACTATTATGAGCCCTACATCAAATCTAGGTACATAAATGAAGCAAAGAGGATTTTCCCTTTCAGATTCCTGGAAGACAAGTATTCCCCCATGATGAGAATCATCATGAAATATTTCAAATGTGAGGGCAGATTTTCTAGATTATACACCTATCACATGAAGGTTCTCATGCATTTTACAAGGGTGAGGATGTTGAATCTCCCTTATTTCTTGTTCAGGAACATTGAGAAGATGGCCTACTTTGTACAGAAAAAGCCATACCCCTAACAGATGAGTAGTCTCTACCACTATTCCTTGATTAAGATGATTGTGCTTCATCATCTTAACCTCCTCAACATCTCCTGGGAGACATTTATTGCCCATGACATCTTCAGGGTTCTCAAATTCTTCCATAATTGTCTCAAAAATTAGGAGGACTTTCTAGTAGTGCTCAGGTAAAGAAAGATGAGAGGGTCAAAGAGATTAGAGCCCCTGAAACCTACAAGACATACCAGAGGGGGACAAGAAAATTGTTTGCAGCTGATAGGCAAGTGTTTGCTCCACAGGGTGTGGAAGGGACCTTGCCTTATTCATCAACTCATAGGCAAAGTCTTGCTCCACTGAGTGTGGAAGGGGCTTTGCCTTCTTCATCAACACAACAGGTGTAGGTGCAGCAGTTGCATAAAGGGAAAGAAAAGATGTTGGAGGAAAGTCTTGATGATGAGGAGGAGAGAGATTTTGATTTGATGGAGCATGATGAGCCAGAACAACATCATATTCATCATGGCAAAGAGACAACTGACTTGAAGGCTTAGGATGAAGCAACAAAAGGAAACATCATTATACAGGAGAAAGAGGCTCAAATCCAAGCATTGATGGAAAACTTGGTGAGAGCTAAGCATGTCATCACATATCTGGAACAAGAGAACAAGAATATGAGTGATAAGTAGGTCCTCATGGAGCTGGAATTTCTCAAGACAAAAAGACAAAGTGACAAGGGCAAATCAACAATGCAAGAGGAAGAAGCACAAATCACCTTAACTTCAATTGAGAAGGAAATTGAGGGTGATAGAAAAATTTTGCTTGAAAGAGTCAATTTTCACTTAGAAAAGTTGCTGCAAAGTGCCAACAGGGACAACCAGATCATCAGGCACATGGCCTACCGCTACAGGAGGCGGAACATAATTTGCAATATAAGGGTCAAGTAGATGAAAGTAAGGCTGAGATGGGCTCTCAAAGGAAAAAAGGAGGAGGATAGGCTTAGGTTTCTTACTGAAGCTTCCTTGGATCATCAAGATGCTTGATGATGGTGCTGCTCAACAATTTTGATCAAATTCGAAGGAACTTTTGCCTTTGGCAAATTTTGGAAATTTTAACACAGAAAACTTGGCTCTACATGTAGCGCCACCAGTTTTGTGCTTTTCCTAGGGACACCCAATGGACAAATGCCTTGCATTTTTGGATTTAGAGTGATAAGTACATGCACCTTATGCATTTTCTAAGCTTTTGGAGTAGAAATAGTCTACCAAAAGGTCAAAAAACACCCCAAAAATGACCTTTCTGACACTTTTTGGACACACAGAAGTAGGCTTGGGAGAATCAACTTTTGAGGAGTCAAATGAGCTTTAAATGAAGAAGTTCCAAATTTTTTCGAAAGTAGACTTGAATAGATTTTTAATGAGCTATAATGAGCTCAATTGTGATGCCAGGAAGGCCTCCAAAAGGGACTTGAAAGTGGCGTTGCGCGTAGAGCCAATGGCACTATGCATAGGACAAATTTTGCACAGGATTGCCATTTCACTATGTTTTGATTGTGACCTTGAATTTTTTCTCATGGAGGATGTTTTACTAATGTAAATGATTACTTGGATTGTAAATATGATGGATAATTAGTAGTATAGGGTAGGTTCATTATATTAAAATTCATTTTGAGCACAAATGAATGAGTTTCCTCACTTTTAGGGGCAAGTTGTTAGGATGCCTAGATTCCTGTTTCTTATTCAGTTTTTGTTATATTAGCTCCTCATCTTAGGGATTTGATCCCTAAGGATGGGAGGAGGTTGAAACAATGTCTATATCTTCTTCTTATTTCTCATTATAAAGGGTTGGACTCAGCTGGATGCTTAGGTTTTGAAAGGACATGATTTTGTATTAGTTTAGCAGGAGATTAATCAGAAATTGCAGCTATTTCTTTGGGATCCATGTGGTATGGTGTTTAGTTCGGTTTCCTATATTATGATCATATGTTTAAATTTTTTTGTGTACTTCATTAATCATTTCATTGCTTCTAAGTGGATGTTTTCAAGTTGATAGGCAGAATCCATAACATTAATGCTCTACTTTGGGAAAATATTCATAGTTTATGTTTTCTACCGTTTAGGAAGGATCCATGATGATCACATGCTCTTCCTAGCTTCTCATCGGTCTTAAATCACCTCACCCATCAAACTCTATAGTGCTAAGCTTTATACGTACCTTGCCCCATCGAACACCTTGCAATTTTGACCTAGTTTCCTTGCCCAAACTGCCTGGCTCCTCCTGATCCAGCAAAACCTCTTCAAATCAAATCAAACCTTGTGCTACTATACTTAGCCTAAAATCATTTTCCTGATCCAGTCATCTTGGCTGAGATCCTCATGGAGAGAGCCCTCTCCTGGCCTAGTAGGGCTAATTACTTGGCTAAGAGTGGTTTTTGGTTACCCTAGCATTGCCTTCCTTCAGCCTGAGGTTCAACCCAGGTGATAACACAAGCGAACCTTGATTAAAAACGAATCTAATCTAACACACATACAAATTTATATCACCAATAATTTTTCATGCACATTAAATAGATGAGATATAGAAGGGATAAACCACATATATCTATTTATAAATGAGATAAGAAATGGTAAAATAATCAGGCTAGGTTACCTTGAATCCTAGCTACACATTTCTCCTAGTTCCCTATATTTTCTCTTCCTATCACCTCACAAAATATCATAAAATTGATGATAGAAGGGCTAGAAGGAAATATGGATTTCAACAACATAGGTTTTTGTAAAATTTATCTCCATTTCCCCTTGGTATGGCCTTCATTACATAGATGAATGAGAAGCAATAATAGGCTAGAGAGATGATCTTGGATGCTTCAATGATATAAGTGAACCTTGAGTTTAATATATGTTTGTGATAATGCTTGCAGAGTATTCGTAACTTAATGCAAATATTATTTCTTGGGAGTATCAATTTTAAAGCATAGAGAAATAGTCACAAGATGGTAGTTATGTAGCTCACAATATTTGTATGCTACAAATATAGAAAGTAGTGACTCATCACGTCTTGAACTAAAGGAAGGGTATGACTACCCTAAAAAATAAGTTATACAAGGGGAAATGTATGGGATATCATCAAGTCAGTGTAGTAGTTCCTCAAAGAATAGGAAGGGTGGGGAAAGTATGGGATATCATCAAGTATGTGTGAGGCTAAAAGAGGAATCAATGAACAAAAACACGTTATAAATCAAATGACATGAGGGGGCACAAGAAAGAAGTGAAACCATAGCGTAGCATCAAACTATTATTAACCAATTTGAATAGATCAACCTTTAGGTAGTAATACCCATTCTTGATACATGTTTTATTTTAAGCACAATCATAAGATCTAGTTATATAAAAAATGCTATAATGACAATTACATAACAAAAAAGAAGAGAGAATGAAATTGCACTAAAAGAGACTAAGTAGCTCAAGGGACCAATTTGAATTACTCCATAACCCTTGTGTACATTATTTCTCGAAATGAATACATATGTGTAATACTCCTTGAGAGGGAACCAGTGTGCACTATGTTGCAGTTCCATAGTGCATGCACAATAGAAAATAGAAAACCATTTTCCTTGGTTAACTAGTAACCTAAAATTGGAGGAGACCCTAAAATAGATTGTGAGTTTAAATAGATTTAAATAAATATAATTTATTAAAATTTAATTTATATTTGAAGTGATAACTATCACATGAAACCTCCTAACTCAAAAAGAGCTAGAAAACTCCAAAAAATTGTTTTGAATGTCAAAGGTAAGTGAGTCGATAAGGTTGGGGATAAGTCCCCGAAAATAAGAGAGGAAGTATGAATTATTAAATAGGGAGCATATGGATAAGGAAATTCACATTAGTCAATAGGAAATACCCATGCCACTACTTGGTTAATTCATAGTCATTGCCACATGTCATCCTAGGTCGCATCCATGCTAAAAATAGACTTATAAAAATAGAAAAATGCTAAAAATAAAAGATGGTCCCAAATGGTAAGGAATGTATAGTAGATAAAGAAAAATGATCAGATGTATATATAACTATGGATGGAATATGTACTAAGTGTGCAAATACTCCAACATCTCCCCCAACCTTGAAGCATAATCAAGGACTATAGATAATGAATGAATCCTGACAACTTTTACACCTACTCAGTATTCATGTACAAACAAATATATGTGTCCTTGAAACTTTTAGCCATTTTAAAAACTCGTGTAATGAAAATATTATTCTAAACAAAACATGATAAAATTGAGTTAAAGAATGAAAACCCACTAGGAATAAAACCCCCACTCAAGTTTCCTACTATTTCTACTATGTAGTTTCTATGAGGAAGGATGGTGTTGAAAATCAACAATTCCATCATGTCTCTAAGGCTCAGATATATCCCCCCCCCACATTAGAATAATTTGGATTTTGGTTGATCCTGCTATCGATTCTGTATACCACCAACATACAGGGGGTCTCCCTGATGTGAAGTCCCAATTAGACCTCACACTATTTGGAGTAGGAGCCCCATTTAGAGTATCATCCCAATCACCATAACTCATGGTCTGCCTTGGTTTCAATGGATAACATAAGAGAATATGCACATAACCTTTGAACAAACAAGTGATTTGACATTGTGAGGCATCAATTGCAATGTGTAAAAGGAGGTCTTCACAAGAGGGGAGTCAAGAGTGAGTCTCTAGAAGGAAAGTAATATTACTATCCTAAGAAAGGCACACGAGGGCAAGGAAATATTTGTTATTTATCTAGAAAAATAGTTCACATAGACACAAAAATAATTAAAGAATAAACAAAAACATTCAACAAGATATTTGCCAAATCTAATGAAGTAGTTCAATGTCTTTAGTGTATATAAAAATAACACATACCGCAAACATCCAAATAATAGTCTCACAATATTTACGATACATGCATGAATGCATTAGCTCAATGAGCTTCAATTATTAAGTGGAATATCCAAGTACATAGTTACAATGGTGAGCCAATAACTCCAACAATGGAATATTAAGTTACTTCTTGCTTCTCCAAAAGAATGATCTTCTCTCCTATTCCAAGCTGAAGAAGCCAAAGCTAGATCTCCAAAGTATAAGCCTCCCAAAAGTCATTTTCTTGAGTTATGAGGTTTATTTTATAATAATGGGAATGACCTTTCGTATCCCCTATTGTTATTTCCCCGTAGACAGTTCCTAGTTGTGAGGGAACCAATGCCTAAGACATCTAAAGATTGATGGGAATTGTTAAAATCTATGGCTGGAGGGACATGCCATGAGGGCTTGCAACAAAACTCCTAATTTTGAAACCCTCGCCTCCAAAACAGAATGGCCATAAAACTCTATAGATTGTAGGGTGTTTGGATTAAAGGAGTGGTTTGAGGAGAAATAAAGAGGACAAAAGTTATATCCAGGAAATTAAGATTTTGAATATAACTTCTGTAGAAAGAATAATGAAAGTGAAAGAGTCATGGTTAAATTTCTAGCATCATGGAGCACCCTTTAGAAACAATATCCCACATCTGTTGGGTAAGTAAACCATGTTTGTGTTTATATAAACTAATATTCTTATAGCTTCTTGACATGTAGAGAAATTATCATTCTCCTCATGGGCTCCTCCTTTCGATGCCTTGTGTATGGGTTGGCACTCGCTTGGGTGGAACATAGTGGTCATAGTGCTATGACTGTCCTTAGTTTGATAATTTGAATATTGACGGCTTACAAACCCAATGGTTTTTAAATAAGGGTAACCTTTGTATAAAGGAAGTCTAGGAGTAGATTGCTAATAAAGAGCCAATTTTATCACCCAACAAAAATTTTAAAATATTATAAGCTCCAATAAGAATATAATATTCATTTGTAAGGAAATAAATAATTTAGAAACTGAGTGTCACCATTTCATGAATTACACTGGAAAAACCATCATTACTTCACCTAGAAAAAATTAGCTACAACATCCCCTATGACTCTTGAGCTACCCTCATGAATCGTGGATTCCTAAATGACCTTTGAAGTTCTATAAGACTCTTTTGTCTACATATTACCTTACATATTCCACATATGACTCTTGGACTTCCACCTCTTTTACATTTTGTCATTTTTTGAGAATACAATAATTACATCCACAAATGATGTGGCAATACACATTGACACATATGACATTATGATGACACTTGTACAAGCCATAACTTGGAAATGATAACATGAAACTTCATGATGATGTGGTAATGCAAAGATGCTATCCTTTTTGTTTTGTCTTCAATATTCATGAAAGATATAATTTATTATTCATCTTCACCCTCCAAAGGGTCATAGACCATCATCGATACCTTTTGAGTCATCATGAAATGTCTTCAATTTGTCTTGGTTCATGATCTCTCAATGTCTACATGAAGGTTCTTCTTTGTGCTTCTTCTCTATAAGTGCCTCTTTGTTCCTTCTCCTTCACATCTTCCTTGAGCCTCACCTTGCCATGTTTAGGTGGTACAAATTGTTGACACCTAATCATCAAGATTGGGTGAATATAATGTAAATAAGTAATACGTAATATGAATAGTCATCGGGAGATGAAGTGAACAATCTCTCCCTCATGTATATAATAAATACCACCTGAATGAATATGATATACGAATCAATTTTGCTTTGAGTAGTTACTGCCTAGCCTGACATGGTATCAGAACTAGCTCCCAAAATAGTTGTAACTCCCTTCTGCCTACTACGCTCTCTGTCCACTGCCCTTGTGCGCTCTATCTGCCATAAGTGATTCTGACCGTTTCTGCACTCACTGCATAATTGTTTTGCGCCCATTGCATAATTGTATTCTAAGTGGACTGAAGGCCATCTCTGCCATGTGTCAGGATGGAGTGCTGAACCGTTGCTCATTCCACGATGCTGCATTGAGAGAATTACTGTTACTGTGTTGAGTGCATGAATCGTCTCCATGACCAAGTTTACTGCATGAAACACTGTTGGTGCATGAATCAAATATCTATGAGGGTATGTTACATTCACTTCTGTTCTTCTGTTGCATCCGCTTATGTTGCATTTGCTTATGTTACATTCGCTTCTATTCGGGGAGCTCGATGAGAACATTGCCATTGTGCTCGGAGACATCTGCGATTGGCTTACCGAGAGAATTAACCGAGAAGCTAACAAAAGCAATGCTAATGTGGATTGATTATAATTGATTTCGATATTCAGGGTTACTATATTTTTATAGAGATTCAAGTCTAAAGTAACAAGTGGTGGAAGTGCTGAATGACACTGCACTTGGTACGCTACCTTCCAATGTTGATTTCTTCAATTCCTTTGAAGATGACTTCGATGATTCCGATATAGCGTGATGGATTCTAGTTGATTCTCTAATGGTACTTACATGTTTTTTTACATTTTTGCGAATACACAGTGTTAAAAACCCCGTAAGGCTTCAATAATCTTAAATGGCAACTCATCTTTACTGTTAATTCAAGGCTCCGAGTTTGAACCATGTGAAAATTGGTTTGTGGTAGTTGTCCTATGATGTGTATGTGAGTTGAGCCATACGTTGAATGTACATGGTATCCTATGATGTGTATGTGAGTTAAATGCCATGCGTTGAATGTACATGGTATCTTGAACTATTTTGGTACGCTGCCTATGAAGCGTTGTCCTATGATGTGGGTTGAGCCCTGATTTTGTGCATGTTTTAAAATCAGCGTTGTGTGTTAAAGTTTTTTGAAGGGCTGCATTGGGTGATCAATGTAAAAAGAAACCGATATGTATTTTGAATAGTGCCAATATATATGTCTTGGGTATTGAAATTTTCTTTCAAGTTGAGTTTGTTCTCCAGTCATACCAGGACAATATTTTTTTCCCATTAAGAGTAAAAGTTTTGCAGTAGAATTTTTTTTGTTACAATATGCATTCAATCATATCCATCGTGGGAATAGTTCTCACTGGCAAAGAGAACTGTCCTGAGTGGTCATGGATGATAAAGCATACACTCATTTTCAATGAGTTGTGGAAAGGAGTCTGTGTTGGAGATGGAGACAAAGAGCCAGAACAACCTAGCTTAGACAAAGAGCTCGTCATTTGGGAAAACAAGAACAACAAAGCTTATGCATTCATCGCATCATCTATAAATTAAGAGGTGAGTCACCATATTTCACCATTTTCAACTGCTTTTGAAGCCTTACAAAAGATGAAAGAACTCTATGACTCACATTCTGCACTTGAAGTCGTTCAACTCATGATTAAACTCTTCACTCTTGAATTGCAAAATAATGATCCTCTTGCTTTTGCATCTGAAGTAAAGTCTATAATGCATGATATCAAATCCACTAAGGTTGAATTGGATATTCCTCTTATCACTTTTCTCAAGGCACTTTATCCTACTTACTCCAATTATCTTGAGTCATTGCAAGCAAATGGAAATCTCAAAGATATCACCTTTGATTCTCTTGTGAAAAAGTTTGCTGAAAGAGAGAAAGCTTTTGGAAAGAAGACAACCCCTGAATATTCTGAAGAGGCTGTGTGCCTTGCTCATAAAGAAAAGCATCCTTCTCAAGATTCTTCAAGAGGAAGAGGTGGTTGAAGAGGAAGAGGAAGATATTTCAGAGGCAGGGGGTAGAGACTCTCAAGGAGAAAAGGAAGATTTGCACCGCATATGCTGCAAAAGAAATGGATCACATGATGCCTCTACATGCAAGTTACCATGGGAAAAAATTGAGCAGCAAAGAAACCAATAGAAAGGTAAAATTGATGATACAGACAAAGGTAAAGCATTTGAATCTGCTCACTATGTTGTGGCATAATTTAATATTGGAGTAAATGAAAATTTATTTAATGCTTCACTTGCTTCTTGGAAAAATTATTGGTTGCTTGATTAAGGAGCAACCTGCCACATGACTCATAAAAAAGATTTTTTTGAATAATTCACTGACAATGTTGATGGAGCAGTATACTTTGTAGACCATAAAAAATAAAGCCATTAGGGCTTGGCATAATCAGGCTTAAACTGGATGGTCTTCCAGAATTTCTTCTGCATCATGTTCTATATCTCTCACAGCTCAAGAGAAACTTGCTATCCTTGGTCCACACCCGCCAGCAAGGTCACTCCATTCATATGTTTGATGGCAAGCTTGAGGTAAGAAAAGCATCTGACCACTCACTTGTCATGAAGGGAATAGAAGAAGAAAGCTTCTCAAGCTGCAAGGTACCTTTGCTTGTGCACAACATTTCTCATACAATTCTCATCATGAAGAAGGTACACTTCCATGAAGTTTACTATGGCATGCTAGACTGCGAAGCCACATCTGTGAACTATGAAACCTCCGCTTGTTGAAGAAAAATGGTGTGCTGGTTTGCCTACAATTCCTAAGGAAAATTTTAAGCAATGTGATAAGCTTGATTTCTAAGAAAAGCATAGCAAAGTAGTCCCTTTTCATGATTCACAATTCAAGAGCGCGTAAGAAAACTTGAACTCATTCATTCAGATTTATGTTGGTCAATTCGTTCCTTCTGCAAATGGAAATAAAGTAATGATCGAACATTTTAGTGATTGACTCACCCAAAATGTGTTGGGTTATTTTATTGAAAGAACCAAATCTGATGTTTTTTCAAACATTTCAGAACTTTCATAAATGGATTGAAAATGATGCACAATCTCATATTGGGTCTATTCGCACTGATAATGGAAAAGAATATACATCAAATGAATTTGAACAATATCTTCACCAACATGGGATTAAACATCAAAAAACTGTGCCTTATAATCCCCAACAGAATGGTGTAGCTGAAAGAATGAATAGGACAATCTTAAATATGGTACGATCCATGCTCTTATTAAAAAATGTAAAGATAATGTTTTGGGTTGATGCTGTTCTATGTGCTGCATATATAAAGAATAGATGTCCATATAATGCTATTAGAAACAAGACTCCATATGAAATGTGGTATGGACATGTTCCTTCGGTAAAGCATCCCACGGTCTTTGGTTCCACCTGTTATGCCTTGATACCAAAGGTATATAGAAACAAACTTGGTGCTAGAAGTCGTAAATGTATCTTCCTGGGGTATTCAAACACCTCCAAAGCATATCATCTCTATGATGCAGTAAATAAAAAGTTTGTTGTATCTAGAGATGTAATTTTTCTTGAATCATCCAAAACTGACAATGTTGTTGAGCGGCAACTTGATCGCTTGGATAGATTCACAAAAGAAAAATCATTTCAAGAATTTGATAATCAGATTCCACATCTTGGAGGGGGGATTCCTATACTAGATCAACATGTGGAATCTTCTTCTGAAGAATACTCTCCCCTGCATGAAACTCCAACAATGAATGATGCTTTAAGTGATGTGATTGATAGAATTGGGAGACTCAACCTTGATTCAGTCCCAACTCAATCAACGGAGCAGCCCGGACCATCTGAGAAAGGTCCCCCAAAGTGGCTGACAAAGACACTTGAAAGTGTCCATCCTGATGAGGTTGGAAAGACAGGAACTAGAAATTCAAACCGACAAAATGGAGGTGATGTAGATGACTCTAATTCACCTATTGATATGGATGTTTTTTATGATTGTGAATTGAACTTGCCTATATATTTTGAACCAAATTCCTTCAAAGAAGCTGCTTCTCATGATGAATGGAAATAAGAGATGCAAAAGGAGTATGATGCCCTCATAAAGAATGCCACTTTGAAGCTGGTTGATCCTCCATTAGGAACCAAACCAATTGGCTGCAAGTGGGTCTACAAGAAAAAGTATAAAGATGATGGTTCACTTGACAAGCACAAAGCTAGGCTTGTGGCAAAAGGTTTTCCATAGAAGGAAGGGGTTGATTATGAGGAGACTTTTTCCCTTACAACAAAATGGGATACCATCCAGACACTCTTTGCCCTAGCAGCTCAGAACGGTTGGAAGGTTCATCAAATGGATGTAAAAACTGATTTCTTGAATGGAGATCTAAAAGAGAATGTTTTTATGTCCCAGCCTGAAGGATTTGTTGTGAAAGGACATGAACATAAAGTATGCAAACTTGTGAAGTCCTTGTATGGCCTCAAACAAGCACCGCGAGCCTGGTATGAAAAACTAACTGAGCATCTTCTAAAACTCACTTTCAAACATTATGATCTTGATGATGCAACTTTATTTGTCAAGAGAGTTGGCAAAATAGTTGTATATCTTGTGGTATATGTAGATGATCTTTTGATGACAGGGAACAACGAAAGCTACATTGCATCCATAAAGAAGGAATTGGGGAAGAGTTTTGAAATGATTGATTTGGGATATGTTCATTACTATCTTGGTATTGAAGTAACCCAACATCCGAAGTCCATATTTCTTTCTCAAAAGAAATACATTGGAGATCTGTTGAATAGGTTTGGCATGATAGAATGCAATCCTCTTACTACTCCAATGGAACAAAATTTAAAGCTCACATGTATTGAAGGAAAAGAATTTGAGGATGCAACAAAGTATAGATAGCTTGTAGGAAGTCTCAACTACCTAACTACTACCAGACCAGACATTTCGTTTGTTGTTGGAATCCTCTCCAGGTTTATGCAAAAGCCTTGTGAGGGACATTGATCTACTGCATAAAGAGTTCTAAGGTACTTGAAGGGAACTCAAGACTTTGGAATCAAGTATACATAGGTGGATGACTTCAAATTGATTGGATACTTTGATTCAGACTTCGATGGAGACAAAGAAACCGGGGTATCTACTTTAGGATATGCTATGAGTCTTGGATCAAGAGCTATCTCCTGGAGATCATGAAAACAATCAGTTCCAGCAGATTCCATAGCAGAAGCAGAATACGTGGCAGTAGCTGAAGCAACAAAAGAAATTGTGCGGCTCAGCAAAATTCTTGAATATTTGCAGGTAAAACAAGTACAATCAACCCCACTTATGATTGACAGTACCTTTGCAATAAAGTCGGCCAAGAACCCAAACTTCCATGATCGAACAAAGCACATCAATACCAAATATCATCTGATTCGACATCATGTTGAGGCCAAAACAATCCATCTCCGTCATTGTTCCACTAATGAGCAAATTGCTGACATCTTCACCAAAGCACTTGGAAGAGAAAAGCTTGAATGATTTAGAATGATGCTTGGACTCACCAACATCCCTTCAGATTAAGGGGGAGAATGTTGACACCTAATCATCAGGATTGGGTGAATATAATGTAAATAAATAATAAGTAATATGAACAGACATCGGGAGATGAAGTGAACAGTCTCTCCCTCATGTATATAATAAAGACCACCTGAAGGAATACGATATACGAATCAATTTTGCTTTAAGGAGTTATTGCCTGGCCTGAAACAATTGCCAATGAAGTTCACTCATGAAAAGGAAAAATTAGTATTGAAATAATCTATTATATCTCTACCTTGCTAATGAAAGAAGATGCTTGTGAAAAGACTAAGAAGGAAGGGCTTGATGAGGATGGCATAGTTGAGCTCAACAGTGGCTGAGGAGAGCACCACTTCTCAATAGAATTGTGCCATGCACTATGAGGAGGGGCTCTTCAGGGTCCATCATAGTGGGAAAGTGCAAGACAATGTGATGAGCTTGGTGATTGAGCTTGGGAGGAGGAGGCTTAAGGCTGGCATAATTTTCTTCAATAGTGGATGATCATTCACTAAAAGTGCACCATTTTCCCTATGCTAGCACAATTTTCTTCCACAATGGCTGACTATTCATTAAAAGTATGCCTTGCACCCATGAAGGCTCATTGGAAGAGGAAATTTAATAGTCAGCTAAGGAAAGAAGAAATATTCAAGTTACTTTGTCTAGGGAGAGGCTTAATGCACCATGAGAGGGAAGAGACCTTGTATGGTGTAGTTTTCTTTTGCAGAGGACCACTAGAAATGATCCATGTGCCCTACAAGGAATAATTGTTCAAAATCAATGCTGTGAGTCAATACAAGGAAGAAGGGTAGGTGACTATGATTTTAAGGAGATGAAATTGAAGAGGAAAAAAATCACAAGTCTGGGAGGAACATATATAATCAATGAGGCTCATGAATAGGAAGTTATCATCACCTAGTGAAGGATTGAAGCTTTCATAACTTGCACAGGGTAGTAGGACCAAGAAGAGCTCTAGAATGGATAAGTGTGAGAACAATAGTGTAAGAGAGGGAAAATCATCCAATCAAGACCCAAACATGGGTCACACAAATAAAATATATCTATACAATTGGGGGGAATGCACAAGATGTATGAACAACAATCACACCTTGAAACGAGAGCAAAGTGACACTTATTTCTAAGTGAAACGGTTGAGATGACACATTACGACACTTAGAATACAAGTTGTGACACACGTTTCGATTATGACCAGAAAGTGTGTTAAGATATGGGAATGTGTCTAGTGCATATTCTAATGATATGTTGGACCATCGAATGTAGAAGAGTGCACTAGAGCTAACTCTAGTGATTTGAAAAGGTGTGACAAATAAAAAAGTGAAAATAGTTAGAAGCGACACTTGCGACAGTAAGAAAACGTGAAAATGACACTTGCAAAAGTTTAATAAGTTGAAGGAAACAAATGCCAAAGCAAAGATAACATGAAAAAACCACTTGTTAAAGTGAAATAAAGAAAACGTGACAATCACAAACATGAAAGCGACACTTATGAAAGCAAAGGTGCACAAAAGTAATAGTTGGGAAAAATCACTAGAATGATGAGACAAATACAAGTGAAAGTGAGGAGGAGAATGTAAATCGAGAGTGTGAACGTACTGTCAACATAAGTTTCGCATTACATTTTCCTCAAGCCTTTCTTTCAAAGGTTTCCCAATGCCTAGCTAAGCTTTCATAAGAAATATGTGTGTTTGTGAATTCATCAAAAGATGAACATGTGTGAGCGAGTGATTTTGACACTTGGAACCTGAGAAGAAAAATGAAACACTTAGAAAAAAATAAATTGACCATGAAAAGAGTACAAAATGATAGATTTAAGATCATCAGTAGGCTCCAAAATTCAAGTGTAGACAAACCAAAATTCAAGTGTAGGCAAAATTTTGGAGGGTGTTGATTGTAGCGTCAATACTTGGAGACACACTAGTATAAATCCAACTTCTTTGTTCACGTTTCACCCTTTAAATGAAAGGTATCAGCCTTTCAGGAAGTATTGATTCATCATGTAGATTACCTTGGCTTCCCCATATATATAGTATCCTCTATTCCTTTTCTCGGTTAAACACATTCACAAATCTTGCCAAATAACAATTGTTTCAATCTAGGAGAAGGGTAATACGTAATTATGAGATGAAGATAATTAGAGTTTTTGTTTTCATCTCTATTGTTTCTCCACTTCCAACGAGCCTATTTAGTACCCCAATGGAGTCACTACAAGAAAATAAGAATTTCTTTGCTTCTAGCGAGCCTGGTGAGTACCTGCATGAAGTTACTTGCTTAACCTCTCTATGCAAGAAGCCTTTCTCTTCTTTCACCCTTTATTTATTTTAATGTTCTTAGGCACTTATTTATATACCAAGGTGTAAAAGGCATCTTGACTTATTGAGAGAAAGAGAGGTTGTTCCTTCATATAAGTAGATATATATATATATATAGTTACAGATAGACCTAGCCTGAAGAATGAGAATGCTAGAATAATTACTGGTGTCCATGGTTCTGCTTATGGCTTTCCATTCAAATGGATCATATTTTCCATGAAGACATCATCAACTTTAAAGATGTATAAACTCAAATAGAGAAGAGGAAATAGATTAGCCAAGCATTTTTTGTCATCCCAATTCCCTTTTCAATCTTTACCACATTGTCTTTTGAGCCAAAAGGAGTATCTTTCATGCAAAGTCTTATTAAACAAAACATGAAAGAAAAGATGAGTCAAAACAAGGAAACAAGACCAAAAGGACAAATAAAATGGAGGACTGGACTAAAATAATCAACATGTGAGACATAAGTGAGAAAACACAGGAAAGACTAAAGAGAGAAAATATAGAATAAGTGTGCAAGGGAAACTAGTATGCAACTAGACCTACTCCCAACCTAACTAGATAGAAGGTCAGGGCTAAGTGTAATGAAATTTCCAATGTAACTACCATGACTACTCCCGACATGCAAACACAAATATACACGTGATTAAAATAGATATAAAACTATGTGCAAAAGAAAAGTTATGAACTTGAATAGCTTGCACAAAATATTGAAGGCCTTGTCTATAGGGGTAAATATGTGTCATAGCAACTAACCTTAACCAACCAACAACATTATCTTTTCGATTAAAAGCATAACCAAATAAACCTTGGAAAATTATTATGAGTTTACCTTCATCTATGTTATCTTTCTTAGAAAACATCAGGAAAGATTGAAGCTTATTGTTAGCATAAGGGCTTGCTAAGTAAGATGCTTCCAACCAATCATAGATTGGATCATAAAATTCAAAACAACCCTCTTGAAAACCTTGAAACCCATGAGAAGATGAATTTTCAATTAATGGCATGGAATTAGGATGAGAATCTTGTAAGGGAAAACGAATCCAGTCATATTCTTAAAGCTTGTCAAGATGGTGAGGACTTGACATAACCATCAACAAATGCTAAAGTGCCTCAACTACTTGACGAGTATCCGAATAGTAAGATCATAAACCATAAATATCAATCATTGTAAAACAACTATCATCCGATATACTGATATGAAAATGATTAGTTGAATGATTATTACTAGAACCAACATTATTTTCAGATGGACCGATTAAGGCATAAGATTCTCGATTAGTAGAAAACAAAGATATATTAGTTTGAGCAACTTTACAAATGCTTTGAACAATAGAATCATCTTCCTCATATGTAGAATGAATTAGAGAAATTTTGAGGTCTAAAATGGTCCTCAAAACAAAAGTGTACAACCAAAATCAACTTTATAAGAACCAATATGATTCAAGATGATGATGTCAACCATGGGGGATGATTCACCATTTTTGGAGTAAAAAAGTAAAAATATTTAGAAATAATTAAATAAAAGAACTATTTTTTCAACTCATATTTTCAACTTATCTCCCTATGGTTTTACTCAAATATAGAGAGAGCACTCGTTGGATGCATAATTTAATTTCTCATCCAAGGAGTACCCATGTTGCATACTTTTAATGGACCCTGCTACACGAAAAATGAGAAATACATGAAAAACGTGATTGCAATCATGTTTTTCAAGTATTTCTCATTTTTGATGTAGCATGGTCCATTGAAAGTATGCAACATGGGTACTCCTTAGATGAAGAATTAAAATATTCATCCAAGGAGTGTTTCCTCTCAAAATTTGAGTAAAACCATAGGGATATAAGTTCAAAATACAGGTTGAAAAAGTAGTTTTTTCTTTTTTCCCTCTAAAATTTGATGACGTAATCTAATTTTATTTTATTATTTCCACTATTATTTTATAATATTCCTTAGGAGGTCCATCTTAGACCTCAAAATTTCTATAATGGGCCAACCATTTCCTTATAACTGGTTACAAACTGAACTAACATCACAATCATCGAAATAATTGAAAATGAATGCCAATATAGTAAATACATGAAACTGGTCCTAATACAATGGCTAAAAAAGAGGAATTTGATTCACCATATAACTCAAGAATTCACTAACACTTAAGAGGATATATTATTCCATGAAGAAAATGATTAGAAATATAACATTCACAAGAAAAACTAGGAATTGACTAAGGGAAGACACATTTTTCTTCAATAATGATCTATAGGAAGCTTCACTATCCACTAGAACTACGCCATGCACTCGGAGGAGGAGGAGGATTAAGGATAGCACAATTTTCTTCAGCAGTGGCTGGATATTCACTAAATGTATGCCCTATGCTAGCAAAATTTTCTTTCACAATAGTTGACTATTCACTAAAAGTGTGACCTGCAACTAGGGAGGCTCACGAGAAGAGGAAATTGCGCAGTTAACTAAGGCAAGGAGCAAAAGTCAAGTTACTTTATATAGGGAGAGGCTTAATGCACTGTGAGATGGAATATACCTTATACGGTGTAGTTTTATTTTGTAGAGGATCATTAGAAATTCTCCATGCACTCTACAAAGCAAAATTGTTCAAAACTTAGTGCAGTGAGCCAGTACAAGCAAGAAGGGTAGGTGACTATGCTTTGAAGGAGCTGACTTTGAAGAGGATTTAGTGCACAAGTATGGGAGGAATAATTATATTTAATTAGGCTCATGGATAGGAAGTTCTCATCACTTGGTGAAGGATTGAAGCTTTCATAACTTGCACTGGGTAGTAGGACCAAGAAGAGCTCCAAAATGGCTAAGTGTGAGATCAATAGCATAAGAGAGGGAAAATCATCCGAACAAGAACCAAAAATGGATAACACACATAAAATCCATCAAACAATCCAGGGGAATGCACAAGACTCATAAGCAAAAATCACACCTTGAAACGAAAACAAAGCGACACTTATTTCTAAGTTTGACGGTTGAGACGACACATTACAACAATTAGAACACAAGTTGTGACACATGAGTCGACTGTGACCATAAAGTGCACTAAGATGTGGGAATGTGTATAGAACATATTATAATTATATGTGGGATCATATAATGCAAAATATAATTCTAGAGCTGACTCTAGTGATTTTCAAAGGTGCGACACATACAAGAGTGAAAATAGTTAGAAGCAACACTCGCGACAATAAGAAAATGTGAAAAAAACACTTGCAAAAGCTTAAGAAGTTGAAGATGACACATGCCAGAGCAAATATAACATGAAAAAACCACTTGTTAAAGTGAAATCAAGAAAAAATGGCAGTCGTGAATGTGAAAGTGACACTTATGAAAGCAAAGGTGCGCAAAAGTGATAGTTGGGAAAACACACTAGAATGATGAGACAAATACAACCGAAAGTGAGAGGGAGACTGTTAATGGAGAATGCACACTGACTGTCAACATAATTTGCACAATGCATTGTACTTAAGCCTTTATTTCAAGGGTTGTGCAATTTCTAGCTAAGATTGCATAAGAAATATGTGCATTGGTGAATTTATCAAAGGTTGAACATGTGTGAGCAAATGACTTTGACACTTTGAACTTGGGACGAATACTAAAACACTTAGAAAAACATCAATCAACCATGAAAAAGTATGGAATGACAGATTATAAGATCATCAATAGGCTCAAAATTTAAATGTAAGTAAAATTTTGGAGGGTGTTGATCATACAGTCAACATATCCTTTTACTTTCTAACAATGGCAATGAGATCTTGTGGAGTACTCAAAAATTGAAAACTAGTTTTCTATATTTTAGTAGTTTGACCAGCTGGCTCACTCGCTACCTATAAAGTATGATGTGCCCTTCATGGCTTGATATATGTATATGAAATAAAATTTAATGGGCTTATAAACTATATTATTAAATTTGATCATAGATATTATGCAAAGAGTGTGTGAAATCATCTTGAACATTTGCCTCATAAAGTGGTGGTAACGGTTCAACTGGTTTCTCATGTAGTGCATTCAAGGACCCTTTCTCATCTTTTCCATATAATTTTTTTCTACACTATTCATTTTCATGGGTAAAAAGTGAAAAATAATATGATTTGGGCATGAAATGAGGGAGAGTTTGTAACCTAGAATTTTGATCCACCTCCCTAGTTACAACTCTGGAACAATATGCCATCTATGAGATTATCACTAAATTTGGAGTGAATTCAACTCACTTTCTTATACCTGAGTGTGTAATTTGGTATATATATATATATAGAGGAAAACAATGAATATATTTGGAACATGTAATACACTCTGAATGCTTCCATAGTCAAAATCCACTCTCCCTTCTTTTCACACTCTCATAAACGTGTTGTATCCAATCAAGATAGGAGTTCTAATGCAAGGTGCCATGGAAGGAAAGTAATTTTTTGATACAATCATATTATTAGAATAAATTGAGTATAATATCCATATATATTATTATGAATTAATAGAATTCAAAACAACACCCTTAACTTGATCCTATGGTGACATGTCATCAATCTTCCTCTTGATATTGTCTGATATGAAATTTTCGAGGTTGTGTTATTGAATTACTTTGTTTTCATCATATAAGAACTCTTTGACTAGAATCCTATATTATATGAGCTACATGTTTTCGCCTCCTTATTAGGATTTCCTACATTGGCCTTCAAATTTTCCTTACTAGAATCAATTTTTTCTTCATCTATGTGATAAATATCCCTTTACTTCTTTTTCTTTTTGCTATCATCCTTCATCATAAGTGCATGGGAATGGGAGGGATATAGATTATCCATATGAATAAGCTTGTTTTCTCTTGAATCAGTGATTCCATAAATATATTCAAATAAAGCATCTTTGAATATTTACCCATGGAGAGTTTAACAATGTGGAAATAAGAAACAAATATTGAATACTCATGTCCTATCTTTGAAAGGACTAAAGGGATAAGATGTTATTCCTTTCTATTAATGCCACATGTCTTTACCTATTGAAGGGAAGTATTGAAACTAGATGAGAAGCCTTGTAGGATACCAAAATTACTTGTATTGAAATATATAAGTTCATTCTCTAGCTAATATCCTCTCAACTTATCCATTTTTCTAAAGAAACCTTCCAACTTAGTCCATGATTCATTAGGAGTTGAGCAAGCTTCAACACGAAAAGTAAAGTCTAGGGAAATAGAAAATAATAGGATACCATAAGACTCACCCATTATTTTGAACTGATTTTAATTATATACAGCTGAATTGAGCTCTACTTTAGTCCACACAGTGATCTTCTAAAGCATGTTACTTCATAATAGAAGTAGCATCTTGGCTTCCACTCAAAATAGTTGAATGGAGTAAGAATCACAATTATAGTGAGATGATCCATCCTCTTTGGGCTGTACAAACTTGTTTGACAAGTAGTAATACATTATTAATACTTGAAAACACTCTCATTATCAGATATCATGATGGATTTTTAGCACAAGCACAATTCTAGTTGTGTAAACGATATTACATTAGATATTGCATAACAAGAAAGGAGCGAAGATGAAATTACATTGAAAAAGAATAAGATCTCAAGAGGCCATTTTAAATTACCTCATAACACTTGTGTATAATATTTATTGACTTGAATACATATTTATAACATCCTTTAAAGGGAAAAAATGCACAATTTTTTGGGGTTTCGTAGTGCATGCACAAAAAAAATATAAAAGTACTTTCCTTAATTAGCTAGTAACCTAAACTTGGAACATGAAAACATAGACTAGAATAAAAGTATAAAATAGGGTTTACCAAAGATAATTGGACTAAAAAATGAGTTATAAATAAAGTAATAATTATTTTGTGAGACTCCCAATTTAAAAATAGATAAAAAAATTCCAAAAATAGGATTGAAAGTCAAAGGAAGGGACTAGATAAGGTTGTGGATAAGGTTGTTTCCCAAAATAAGAGAGGAAATGTGAATTAGTAAATATATGGTTAATATAATACACACTAGTGGATAGGAAATAGCCATGTCATTTCCCAATCAACAACCAATCATTGCTACATGTCATCTTAGAAGCAACCCCCCACTAAAATCAGACTTGATAAAAAATAGAAAAATGATGGAAATATATTATGATTGTAAATGGTTGGGAATATTTATTAGATGAAGAGAAGTGGTCAAAAAATAATTACAGATGGAATAATTCCTAAGTGTGTATCTACCCTGATGGGTCCTTGAATTCTATACTTAGTCCCATCTACAACCTCCATCACCTTGAAAAACATGCATTTCTGATCTCGATTATCATGCATTTTGATAATTTGCAGGTTATTCCTTATGTTGAGTGTATGCTTGAGTTCTTGAATCACATCAACGATTTGTATGACCTTTGGCAACCTTAACATATTAGTTTGGACATGACTTTAAACAAGCAAAGAGTTCCTCCAACAGACTACCATAAGGATAGGGGTCCTATCACATCAACTCGCAGAATGATCCTACGAGACTACTAGAAGCTAGGATTTATTATAAATTAAGATGAGAGGTGGTTGTGAAACAATATGAAGGAGACCAACTTCCATAATTGTAGAAATTTTTGGAGGGAAAGCAACCTTCATATTACGAAGGCTATTCTCTCAAAAGTTTGTATAAAAGGAGGACTCCAAATAGTTGAGGGATAACTTTTTAAGCCTGAAATAATACAATTTTTCTATTTGTAGCTCTATACATTTTTTTTAGACTTATGTAATGTTGATTTTGAATTAATGGAGAATCATTTTTTTTTTGGCAGATATCTAGTGTTTATTTTAGTTGGTTCCTTGAGTACTATGGGGAGGCCCCACCCGTAGGAACTTTAGAGATCCTCTTGTACCTTTTGTATTTCATTCCTATGCTTATTTCCTAGAGGATGATAATTTATTTTGTTATTATAGTTAAGTTTAGTGAATAATGCATTTGGATGTTTCCTTTACATACTCATAAATTTGATGCCTTTTAGTTGCTATTTTTATCATGAGTTGCAAGTACTAGAAGTAACTTCCTTTATCATTTTTTTTTTTCATCTATTTGCTATACTTAGTTTAGTTTTTAGAGTTTAATATACAACTATAGGTTTTCCTTTAGAATTACATATATTTCTATAGAATGGGTCCAATAGATAAGCACATTATTTCTCATGTTTTTATGTTGTTCATATAAAGGGCACCGTGAATAATCATCTTAGACATGATTTAGTGAATGAGGGAGGATTGAAAAGAAAATTGTCATATCTAAAGGATTGCATTACAAAATTGCATATTTATTTATCAACATTTCCTATTTGATTTGGTTTTCTACAAATGTAGGGTAGGTTTTACTTTCTTGAAATCATAGTATAGTTATTTTCATTGAGAAAAACAAAGTTTTCATTTCTTGCAAATTTAATTTCCTATACTTTGCTTTGATTTTTGAAATTTGTTTCCTGCAAATTTATTTCATGTACTTTCTTTCTTGCAAGATTAATTCCTATATTCTTATCTGCTAAAAGAGTAAGCCATTTTGAATGAATTTTGATTTGCATGACCACTCCTTCCACTTGATAAAAAATAACAATTTATTTCATAGGTTAGTGTGCATTGAGAAATAAGAAAAAATATCACTTGCATATATGGTATATTATACCTCTTAAGTCTGTATGTGCATTGGGTTGATATATTAAAGTTTATACCTTTAGGACTAAAGTTTTGTTGTTAGAACACTAAGGGGCATCACTTTTTTTTTTTTGCCATTTCTAGGACGGCATCCTAAGTTTGATAATTTCTCTTTTCTTCTACTACAATATAAAAAACAACAAAATTTAATTTTCTTTTAACTTATCATGCATGCCTCCTAGACTTAGAGATAAGATATGTTTTTTTTTCCAAAAATTCCCACTTCTGAACCTACAAGTAGCAACTAATAACATCATCTAGTTGTTAAACATTACCTTCAACAATATGAAGCTTTGAGACTTATCTAGAATATAAATCTAGGATGCTTGATACCCTTTTATAAGGAGGTGGCTCTCCATCTCACTATACAATGGTTGAAGATGATATTAGCCTAAGTGCTTTGAGTTTCCTATTTGAGCGACTAATGGGAAAGCTAGCATAATAAATATAAACCCATCAATACTATCTCACTTTTATGGGATCACTATAGAAGATCCTAACATTATTTGAGTTTTTTTGTAGTGTGTAGGACTTATGACTATCTTATAGATTAACAAAAACTCAAGCACTTCCATTTTACTTTGAGAGATGCAAGCCTAAGTTGGTTCACAAGTCTTGAAGGGAATATCATTGCTAATTAGGAGTAGATGAAACAAACTTTGAGAAAAATATACATATATTATTGTAGGGGTGTATTTACAAGGGATGAGATATTTTGAATTTCCCAAAGAGACAATGAATCCTTGGGAGATGTTGAAGATATATTTCAATTAACCTATAAGAGAGAATAAAATTATGCATTAGATGATGACTCTCTAAAACTTATTATTCTAAAGGGTGTAAGAGAAGACTTGATGGAGACATTAGATCTCTTAGCTAGTGGAGGCATCTACTAGCTAGATTATGCTACTATAAGGCAGATTTTCAAAAATCATTATAAAGAAAACAAGATGAAAGGTAGATCTGGTATAGGCTTGACAAGTAATTATACTTCCTCCCCTATGCTTACAAAGAATGAATTAGGAGGAAAGCTAGAAAATATAAAAATAGAAATATTATAGTCGTTAGACTTGTAGATGGACACATTGCAGGCCAAGAAGAAGAAAGAAGAGATAGAAAGGGAAGTAGTTATATTTTGTACCAAGTGCACTAAAATACACCTTTGGAATGAGTTTCCACTTAATAGCATAGAGATATGTCCACTTTGTGAGGAAAAGCATCCTACTAATAAATGTCCTTATTTTCTAAGTTTGGATGTTTTCTACCAAGGAGCTAAAGGAAGGCACATGGTTAGTATGCATCGTCAACTAAAAGAGGCTAATAGAACTAATTCCTTATCAACAAGGTATGGGTTATAACTCTTCATAACATTTCAATAATTACCTTGCATAATTTCAAACTCACCCTTGTTTCCCACCTAATATTTCACCTTGGTCCATTATTGCCCCATGTAAATACCTAAACCAACCTGTTATCCCTCCTTACCAAAAATTCTATAACCAATCTCCTTAATGGAATAATTCCTCCCAATGTTGGAGGC
>APFE031660666.1:4170-47343 GCA_000404065.3 Pinus taeda
GGCTTTTGCAAATGAGAAAGATGTCTTTTTGGTTGTGTACCTGGATGATTTGACGGTGTTTTCCAAATCTGATGAAGAGCACATGTACCAT
This sequence comes from Pinus taeda, assembly GCA_000404065.3. Lineage (NCBI taxonomy): Eukaryota > Viridiplantae > Streptophyta > Pinopsida > Pinales > Pinaceae > Pinus > Pinus taeda. The sequence goes on from APFE031660666.1 coordinate 4,262, forward strand.
CTAAAAATCGTCTTTCAAAAGTGCAGAAAATATGGCTTGTCGCTGAATCCGAAGAAAATCTTGTTCGCCATGGAGGAAGACAAACTACTTGGGCACATTATCTCAAAAGATGGCATTCGTATTGACCCAACACGTGTGCAAGAAATTCAACAAATCGTCTGCCTCGGAATAAGAAAGAGATACAATCTTTCAATGGTAAAATGAATTTTCTACACTGCTTTGTACCTAATCTTGCTGAGCACCTAAGAGAGATTAAAAACATGCTTAAGAAGGATAGCCAAGTGAAATGGACAGAGGAGGCTGTAAAATCTTTCAATTTGGTCAAATTGGCTCTTTCCTCAGCTCCAATTCTAGTCAGCCCGGACTACACTCAAGATTTTATATTGTTTTCCTTTGCTTCGGAGCACACTATGGCAGCTGTGTTATTGCAGAAAAGAGATGATCATGAAATACCAATTGCATTCTTCAACAGAGCTATAAGAGATGCAACCTTAAAATACAACATCATTGAGAAGCAAGCCCTTGCACTTGTGAAGGCATTGAAAGATTTCCAGGTATATATTCTACATTCTCATATTTTGGCCTATGTTCCTAATGTTGCTGTCAAAGATGTTTTAGTGGAGACCGATCCGAAAGGAAGACAAGGCAAGTGGATTGCAGCCTTGCTAGAATATGATGTGGAAATAAAGCCCATAAAGCTGGTTAAAGGACAGGGATTGGCGAAGTTAATGGTTGAATCAAACTTGCACGCCTTGGACATAAATCTGATCGTTGCTATGTCCGATGAGAATGAGGAAGGATCGTCAATTCAGGTATCTGAAATGTTTTCTCTTTCTCCATGGTATTCAGATATCATATATGTGATTAAAAATTTGTCACCACCACCCGACATGACAAGAAACAAAGTGAGAACACTCAAGTTGAAAGCTGCCAAGTTTTGCATTCTTGATTCTGCATTGTATTGGAAAGATCCCGGTGGCGTTCTGTTAAATTGCTTGGTGGAAAAGGAAGCAAAGAAGGTCATGGAGGACTACCACCAAGGAGATTGTGGTGGTCACCTTTTTTGGAAATCAACAGCAAATAAAATTCTGAGAGCGGGGTACTATTGGCGACATTGTTTGCTGATGTATATCAGATGGTCAGGAGCTGTCATAAGTGTTAGATTTTCGAAGGATGGCAGAAGTTACAGCCTTTACCACTTAAGCCTATTGAGGTGAGTGCTCCTTTCCAACAATGGGGATTGGATTTCATTGGTGAAATTCATCCCGCTTCTTCTGGTCAGCATAGATGGATCCTCACAGCAACAAATTATTTCACGAAATGGATCGAGGCAATTCCCACTAGACAAGCTACAGATGCGGTAATCATTTCATTCCTTGAAAATAACATCTTGTCTCGCTTTGGTTGCCCGAATAAGTTAATCACTGATAACGCAGCAGCTTTCAAATTAAAAAGGATGGTAGATTTTTGTCATAAATACCACATCATTTTGGGTCACTCGACTGCCTATCATCCACAAGGCAATGGATTTGCGGAGTCTTCGAACAAATCATTGGTCAACATCATCAAGAAGCTACTGGAAATAAATAAGAAGAGCTGGCATAAGAGGTTGGTCAATGCACTTTGGGCATATCGGGTCAGTCAGAAGAAATCCATTGGTACGTCACCGTTTGAGTTTGTTTATGGAGTTTATATAGTATTTCCTACCTCTCTCGCTGCCCCGGTAGTCAAACTTCTTTAGGAGGCCGACAGTGAAGAAGATCCCATGCAGAGAAGGTTGAACCAAATGGTCCACTTGCAGCAGACCAGAGAAGAAGTTTTCAAGAACACATCCAAATTGCAGGAGAAGATCAAGAAAATTTATGACAGAAAAACAAAGGCGAACAAATTTCAGTTGGATGATGTGGTGCTGAAGTGGGATGCAAGGAATGAGGAAAAAGGTAAGTATGGTAAGTTCGAGAACCTTTGGAAAGGTCCCTTCAAGATTGCAGCATATCGGGGTCAGAATGCTTTTCTTCTGAAGGAAATGAACGGGGAAGATTGTCCAGGAGGGCCAATCAATGGTTGGCTGCTCAAGTAGTACCATTTCTGAGTTATTAACGATGCTTCCACTGTCATTGTAAATACCATTTTTATTTCAGTTTGGTTTGAGTTTGTCAAGTTAGTCTTCAAGTCATTTCAATGTCAAATTTGAGTCAATTTTTTTTGGTCATTTTAGTTTCATAAATGAGTCAGAGTCTTATGTTGTTTGTCGAAATAATGACTCCATATCCCAATGGACGAAGGCACTGTCTAGCTCTCCTAGAGATCTGCTATTCTTGGCACCTCCAAGGAGCTACCATCCCCCATTGGAGCCAATGTTAGAGTCGGTCTGGTCAGTCCTCCGTCAGAGATCAAAACTCTTTCTGCATTTCATATTTAGGAGTCCCGCTACATTCACTCAGCTGCATTTCGCTAGGGGCATGCCATAATCTGATGGAAAAGGTCGTGCTAAGTCATTTCCCCTCATGTCTGGCTACTGTTGGCTTAGGTCTTTTGTCAATGATCACTAAAGTCCATGACAGTTAAGTTATGGTCCTTTAATGGACAAAAGTCATTTTGGATCATTAGGTTTAGGGATTAATCAATTTGGTCTTCAAATATGTCCAATAAAGCCATGCAGGCCTGACGGAGGTCCTTACAAAGTTATGATTCAAAGAGTTTCATCGTCATGTGGACAAACTTTGAGTGTTCCTCAAAACTCTGTTTTGAAGAAAAGTCAAATAGTGTGTCATTTGTGATAAAATTTTCAAAAAAGTTTCCAGTTTATTTCTTTAGGTGTAGTCACGGTTTCCGTGGAAAAATGCCCTGTCATGCAACCCCTGCAAAGAATGCCGAAAATTTCATCATTTGAGCTAAAATTTCAAAGGGAAAAGTGAAATTCAGTGTTGCTTTAAGTCAGTGAAAAGAGCCAAAATGAAACATTAGCAAAGTGGGTTTTTTGAAGAAGAAAAAAATTAAACCCATGACTTCAAAGTCTTTATATACAAGTTTCCACAAAAATCAAGGTCATTGTGCAAATCAAGGTTATTGAGAAACATAGCAAGGTGTTTGAGAGTGCAAAGCACGCGTTTGGAGTGAGTGGGAGTCATTTTCAGGTGCGTGGCGCACACACAGAGGGGCACAGCGCACATACAGAGCGCAGCACACACAGATCCACCCCACAGTGCAAAGTTTCCAAGGGCGCGGCGCACTGGGTTGGTTGCGTGGCACACAACCACAGAGGCCCGAAATTGTGCCAAATTGCCTTAAGTTTCCTGTGAAACCCCTCAAATCGACAGGTAGGCTCTATATCATGGCTTTCTCATCAAATTTTGTGAATGATATGGTGTTTCATGGCTATGTATAATTGCAACAAAACTCATAAAACCAACCACTAAAAAAACATCAAAGCCATGGTTGCTAGGGTTGTAAAATTGTGGTGTTAGTGCCAAGGCTCCGTTTTCACCCCTCATTTTTCGCTTTCTTACCATTTTTCCCTATCCCCCCTTTCTCATTTTTACTATTATCCCTACCCTAAAACACTGCCAAACCCTATCCCCTATCCCTCCACTCATTGGTCAAGGTAAACCCCAAAACCCTACCCTATCAAATCCTCAAACCCTCCTACATATCCCTAAAAAAAACGTCTCCCCATAACCCCCATTCCCATCATATTATTCCCCTCCTAATACTCCTTTTTTTCATTGTTCCCCTTGGTGGCAAATATCACAACAATACCTAGTTTCACACCATCATCAAAGGGCAGCCCAAGTACAGTACACATAGCAGTCATGGCATCTGAGCATTCATCAGAGTATGAGATGGAGACACAAAGTGATTCATCCTCAGAAGAATAGGCTCCCAGGAGACATCACAAGAGTGGCAAACATGTTATGGATGAGCCAACCACCCTCACAAAATTGCAGACCTGCCCTCTTGCTATGTCATGCTTCCAGCATCTATCATGTTTTGGATTTTGTCAAAGGGTGGCTAATGTTAGAGTTCGTCATGAGTTGGCTCATCTTTTTGTGCTTCACCTACATGGAGGTCAGTCTATCTTGGCCAGGGTCACCTTCACATTGACACTCGAAACTATCTCATTAGCAACTGGCATACCAAAAGTTGGAGAATAGTGCCACAAGAAATAGAAGGTGGATAGGCAACATTATGAGCCTTAAATTAAGGCCAGTTTCTTGAGGCAGCTCACAAGAGTCTTTCCGTCTAGATATTTGAAAGATGAATATGCTTCGCACATGAAATTGATCTTGAATTACTTCAGCTGTGAGGGGAGGTTCTCTCGTTTATATGCCTATCACATCAGGTTGCTCATGCACTTTACCAGGGTGCGGATGATGAACCTCCCATTTTTCATTTGCAGGAACATAGAGAGGATGAACACCTTCATGCAGCATAAGACCCCTCAGCAACAACTTAATAGTGTTTATCACTTTGCTCTTATCCAGATTTTGGTAGATCATTAGTTGGGATTGCAAGGCATTTCTTGGGAGGACTTCATCTCTCGTGACTTCTTCAGCACTTCACAAGTATTATCAGAGGCAAAGCATGAGATAGGTGGTCCTTCTCATCAGTATGAGCGCCACGAGACCACTACTATGCCAGTATTCATCACATATCAGAGAGGCAGTAAGCACCTGTTTGCAGCAACAAAGTGAGTGTTATCTCCACCCATGGTGGAAGGGGCCTCACTTCCAGCATCGACAACATAGGTACAGGACAAGGGCAAGAGGCCCATGGATGACGAGGGGCCATGAGGTGAACAAGAGGCCAACATCATCCTCATTCAGGATGATGATGCAGATGTGGAGAGTGCCAAACTTAGGATGACCATCCAGGAGCAGAAAACAGAGATCCAAGACTTGTCACTCAATTTGGAGAAGGCCTACAGGGACAAAACCATACTGAGGTAGATGTTTTATCATTATAGGGCACGGAACATGAGTTCAAAGGCTCGGATAAGGAGCTTGAAGGCAAAATTGAGCAAAGCGACAAAGAGGCAAAAGAGGCAAAAAGAGAAATATCAGCTTTGAATCTTGGCTGAAGCCTTTGTGGCCCAGCATAGTACCTCTTAGAGAACCTCCAACCCAAATTTCAAGAAATTTGGGGCAATGTTGGTCACATGAAAAATTTTTGGTCACAACACAGGTTTTTTATCCCTGTGCGTTGCGCCACTGGTGTGGCGCTTAGGATTGGGAGATCCAAATTGCAAATGGCTTGCATTTTTGGATTTAACATGCAAAATCACGACTATTGGTGCATGGACAAGAAATTTGGGCATGATTTGAGTCTCCAGGAGGTCAAAAACACTCAAAAAATGACCTCTCTGCCCCTATTTTGACACACAGGAAGTAGTCTTGGGATAATGAAGATTTGGAGGGACAAATGAGCACCAAATTCAGAAATTCCACTTGGGTTGGAAAGTAGACAGGCCAGGCTTTCTAAAAAGTACACTTGGGCATAATTTAGACTCCTACAGGTACCTCAAAACAACCTCCAAAGTGGCATAGTGCATATAGAATTGGGCGCGGTGCATATAGAGAAAAAGGCCAAATTCACCTCCGTTTTGTGAAATTTTGATTCACGACTTTCTCCAAGTGGGCCTGCTCACCTACATTTCACTTTTTCAGCAAATAAGGCAAAATTTAAAGATTTTGGCTTTTATCCAAGTGGAAAAGGAAGGCAAACAGTCACCCAAGCCATTTGTCATTTTTGTAACGCTGCACCTGTAGCTAATGGTTGGCTTTCCATCTCCATTTTGTAATGATTTGAGAAACTCCCCAAATCTTGGTCGTTCTATGTTCTCATGGCATAGTCTACTTATTGTATGCAAACCATTTGCAAAGGGTTGGTTGACTTGTAATTTCTGGGAGACTGTGGGAAAGAAACTCTGTTTCTTCATTGTATATTTTGGCAGAGGATTAATGAAAGGAAGCAGCTCTATTTCATGAGATTCATGTGGTTGTGAGTGTAGAAAATGTGTTTTTCCTTATGTTTCATATGTATTTCTTGATGTTTCATAGTTCATTCATATTCATTTCCAATGAAATTTTCTGAGTAAGATAAGGTAGAATTCATTTTTATTGCTCTGCCTGTGGGAAAGTTTCACGCTATGTGTTTTTCTTCTGTTGAAAAGGATTCATGTACTTATGCCCTTTTCACCTTCCTAAGCAATCTCTCCATTCCACGTTATTTCAAAGTAAGTTGCTAGACTTTCCGCCTGTCTTGCCTCATGAAGTAATCTGTGGCTTTGTATTAAATTCTCTGCTCATTGGTGTTCGTTGGTCCCATACCATCCCAGAAACTCAGTCATTCATAAAAAATTTCTTCTTGTATCCATATTTACTTACTAGCCTAAGATCAATAGTTCACTGTAAGTCATCTCAGACCATTTCGTTTACTTATTCACTGAGCGTGACTCGGAGAGAGCCCTCTCCTGTTCTGGTAGGCCTAGCTACCAGACTGAGCGTGGTTTGTGGTTACCCTAAATGTTTCCTTCCTTCAGCCTAAGGCAGATTTAGGTGCTAACAATGACAATGGTAATGAACACATGGTTTATTATTTAAGCCAAAATCTCATTGACACTGAAACTCGATATGCTCTTGTCGAGAAACTCTCCTTGGCAGTAGTACATGTTGGTCAAAGATTTCATATTTATATTCTTCTACGCAAGACCATGGTGATTTTTGATTGCAACCCCATGAATTATATTTTGATTCATTGGTTTCTTGGGGGAAAATACTCTAATTGGATTGTTATCCTGTAGGAGTTTGATTTCGAATTTACTACCACCAAATGAAAGAAATAACTTGCTTTTCTGAATTGCTTTGCGCTCTTCCTTCCGCAAACACTTCCACTAATTTTACTGAGCAGATTCCTAATGAAACTTTATTTCTCATCAGCACTCTCAACCCATGGTATGGAGATATCATTGTTTGTATTCAAACCCAAATGTTTTGATTCGAGTTGTCTCGATCTGACTGACACCGCATTCGACATCAATCTCAACCTCATCGAATTCTTGGTGATACATTATACCAAATCAGTGTTGACTCTGTTCTTCGCAGATTTCTAACACGTTGGAGAGGTTGAATGAGTCTTTAATGATTGCCGCTCTAGGGCATGTGGTGGTCACATGTGTGGAAATTTCACTTGTAGAATAAACCGATATATGCAATGTCCTAAAGCATAATACTTGTTCTACTTCTACAAAACATTAAGTGGAAGCATAATCGAAATCATGAGCAAAATCAAGTAGAAACATGCATAACTAATCAAGAAAATTAATCACACATAACACAAGATATATCCAGGGGAAAGCACCAGCATAAAACCCCAACCATGTATTATCAATTAAGTGGAAATCCTCTTCACAATACAAGAAGAATTAGCTCTCAAGCTATTCAATTCTCAATGAACTATGAAGATATGTCTCATGAACCACCCAAGCCCTGTTTATATAGGCTTTCCCTATGGTCCTTACATAGTATGCTTAGGAAATAATATCAAAAGCATATGCTATTAATTCCAACATACCAAAAACAACCAATGGTCCAACTACGTATTCCTTGAGAACACTAGTTCCTCAACCATGAAAAAACTACTTACTAGAAATAGTTAAGCATTTGATAGTACACTGTCCCACATCTGATCTCAACTGGGTCTTTGACAGAACTAACATGCAACAATTATCCATGAGTGAATCCTCAGTTATCTAAAATAATAGTTGTCACATGAATGCAAGCATTAACAAACTATATTTTATTACTTTAACAACTTGTTAAAATAATCTAACTGGACTTGACTAGTTAGAACTAAGTCAATTGATTCTCTCATTATAGAACTGAACCTTATCTCCTTTAATCAAGGGATCAATTCCTAAATCAAGGGAGAAAATAATTACATGATCTCACAAAGACTTCAAGTTTAATTTTTCATAATTAATTAACTCATGGAGATTAATTAATTAATATTTTAAACTGTTGTTAAGACCAAAATTAATTTTACTTCCTATAGATAGACTAGGGACTGCTATAAATAGGAAGGGACCCAAAAAGCTATTTTTAGAACTTTCTATTTTTAGCAGTTTCACCTCTCATCCAATGTGGCCAATGACCTCACTGGCCAAACTGTTATTTTTATACATGCTATTTTTAGCAGGTCTATTTTTATCACATTCTAAATTTAGCATTTCTTGTTGCACACTTTTCAACACTCCCTCTCAATAAGAAAGGGATTATCAACAACCCTTATCGTGTCTCTATGGAACTCAAACTCGCCCTTTGACAATGCCTTTGTCAAAATATCTGCATCCTGTTCCTTGGTCGAAATATACTGCAACATCATGATCCACTTGACCACACAATCCCGTAGATGATGATAGTGGATATCTATATGCTTGGACCTATCATGAAACATTGGATTCTCATAGAGTTTAATGCAACTTTGATTATCACAGTATATCATTGTCGAATCTATCATCAGACCAAACAATCCCACTAGGAGCTTCCACATCCAGATGGCCTCACATGCAGCCTGACTTGCTGCCATGTACTCTGCCTCCGCTGAGCTAACTGCAACTAATCTCTGTTTCTAGTTATACCAAGAAATTGTAGCTGACCCAAGGTTGAAGATCCCTCCAGAAGTGCTCTTCCTGTTTCATGAACTACCTGCCCAATCTGCATCTGTGAAGCCTTGGAGCTTCACTCCCTCTGTCTGATTGTACCATAATCCATACTATGTAGTGCCTCTGAGATATCTCAGCACATGCTTTACCACCTTCCAAAATAACTTGGTTGGCTGAACCATAGCTTGACTCAACTGGCTCACCGCAAAGCACAAATCTGGTCGTGTGTTCACTAGATACATGAGTGAACCCATAAGCTACCTATAAACTGTAGAAGCTACTACCTCACCTAAAGTAGCATCCTCCTTCCTCCAGTTATCTGCTAGAGGAGTCTCCATGGGCTTGCACATATCCATGCAGAAGTGCCTCAGTATCTCATTGGCATACTTGCCTTGAGAAACAAATACTTCCCCATCTCTCTGCCACACCTCCATGCCTAGAAAGTAGTGCATAAGGCCCATGTCCTTCATCTCAAACTCTCTTGCAGGATCCTTCTTGCAAGACTTGATCAACTCATCATCACCTGTCAAAATCAGATCATCGACATAAAGTACAATAATCAATAGCTTACCATCTACAATGATGTGGTAGAGGTTCGCATCTGCTTCACTCTTGGTGAAGCCCAACCCGGTGAAATAGCTGTCAATCCTGGTATACCAAGCACGGGGTGCTTGCTTCAGCCCATACAATGATTTCTTGAGTAGACACACATGTGACTCATGATCGAAGGTCTCAAATCCTTCGGGCTGCTCAATGTATACCTCTTCCTTAATCTCCCCATTGAGGAAAGCTATCTTCACATCCATCTGATGGATCTTCCAACCCATCTGTGCTGATAGTGCTAGAATCGATCTGATCGATGAGTACCTTGCAACAGGAGCAAAGGTCTCATCATAGTCAATCCCTTCAACCTGTGAGAAACTATGGGCAACAAATCTTGCCTTACATTTCTCAATACTGCCATCAGCTACCTGCTTTACCTTGTAAAGCCAGCGAGAAGTAACCAATGACTTGTCCCTCGGTCTAGGAACAACATCCCATACATAGTTCCTCATGATAGAATCATACTCTACCATCGCATCCATCCAAACTGGTTATTGCACTACCTCCTCAAAAGAAGAAGGCTCAGTCGCTACACATTCCCCAACCAAGGCCATGTAGCCAATGTATCTAGCGGGAGATCTCCTCTATCTACGATGAGAGGATGGCTACCCCACATTCTCTCTTGCATCTTGCATCAATTTGTCAACTTCCCGAGAGCATTTCCACCCCTCTCTGGAAGACTCTCCAGTAGTGGTGATCTCCACCACTGGAATCTTTGCATGAAGCTTCTCCACATCATCAGGAGGGTCCTCCTCCTTAGGAACTAATAGTTCCTCATCATCACCATGCAACTTGAGCTCCCTTTCTAGTGACTCTCGCATGGCTCACTGCTCATCAAACTTCATATCCCTACGCACTACTGTCCTCTGACTGGCAGGAAGAAACACCTGATAGTTGTGAAGTGTATCCGTATACCCCACAAGTATTCCCAACTCAATTGTTGGGTCTAGATTCTTCCGAGCATCTTTGGTCACATGACAGTAAACTGGTGATCCAAAGATATGGAAGTGACTCACTTCTGGCTACTTCCTTGAAAAGGCCTCAATAGATGTCTTCATCCACAAAATACGATGAGGAATTCTGTTCTGAAGATATATTGTTGTATTGCATGCCTCAGCCCACAAATGAAGTGGCAGGCTTTGGCCATGCAGCATCACTCGAGCTGCTCCCATAATAGATCTGTTCTTCCTTTTGGCCACCCCATTCTGTTGTGGGTTATGAGGTGCCATGAGTTCCCATTTAATTCCTTTTGAAGCATAGAATTCTTTAAACTACTGGGAAATGTACTCTCCACCGTTATCACTCCATAAGGCCTTTATCTTCCTCCCTGATTCTTTCTTTTCCAAAGCTTTGAACTCACAAAACTTCAAGAAGGTTTGATCCTTATTTTGCATGAAGTAGATCCAACATCTATGAGAAAAATCATCTATAAAAATAACAAAGTACCTTTGCTTCATGGTGGAGGTTGTAGAGAAGGGCCCACATACATTTGAATGAACTTGATCCAGAACTTCTCCTGCTCTACCATCCCGATCATGAAAGGAAGTCTTTGCATACTTACCCAGAGTACAACCTTTGCATGTGCTTGTCTGCTCCAGTTTGTACTTGGGTAATTTGGTAGAAATTTGTTGCATGATCTTCAAGGCCTCATGATGCAAGTGGCCTAGTCTTCTATGCCATAACTCGCCAATATCTTGGTCGTGCACCTCTTCTTCCTTGGAACTGAGAGCAGCACAATCTTCTACCTATAATTTGTAGAGATTCTTAATTCGAATCCCAATCTGTTTGGTCTGTCTAGTGCTGATATGCCTTACGAAAACCTTTCCCAAACTAAAGACTACACCATAGCCTTTATCCTCAAGCATAGCAATAGACACAAGATTCTTTTTCAACCCTGGTACATACATAACATTAGAAAGAGTGAGGGGAGAACCATGCTCCCTTTGAAACATAACCGTACCTCTACCCAAGACACAGTAATTTCCATCATCGCCCATCTCGATCCGTATCTAGATATCCTTCTCCTCCAAAGTGCTGAAAAGATTATTGTCACGTAACATGTGGAAAGAAGCTCCACTATCCAAATACCAAACACATCCCATGCTGGATGAAACCATGGATGTAATAAGTGAGAAATCCATCTCAAACTGTGAAGCTACTGCATCACCATCAGATTCCTTGGAGGAATCTTTCTTCTTGGAATTCCTCATTGGGAAATTATTAGTATAATGACCCAACTCATGACAATGAAAGCATCTCACCTTCGACTTGTCAAACTTCTTCCCTCCTTGAGAAGACTTGGAATGGGATGCCTTCCCTTTCCCTTTCTTAGCTTTAGAAGCTAAAGCCAAGTTCTCTTCATCATCATGTTTCGATGAAGAAGTTCCATCCCTGGTGCTCTGTATGATCTCCTCCTACATCAAATCCGACCATAGTCATTCCCAATCTGGTAGTTTTCCCCTTTCATTTGCTGATTCTTGGTAGCTATGCTAGCTCTTAGGAAGGCTAAGGAGTGCTAGACTCACCATATCCTCATCAGCTGTAGTGACTCCTACGCTTGCAAGCTCATCTTTGCAGGTGGTGAGCTTGTCCACGAATGTAGAAATAGAGTCACCCTTCTCACACTTGATCATTCGAAGCTTGTCCTTCAGTGCCAACTTCTTTTGATCAATGCTATTCTGATATAAATCTTTCAATGTTTTCTACATTGCAAACGGAGACTCCTTCCCATGGAGGCTTGAAACTATGTGATCTCGAACACCCTCCAAGAGAATTCTCCTAGATCTAGCCACTTACCCCATTCCACCAGCTTATTCTTGTTAGTAGGCTTAGGGACTTCTTGATCAACGAAATCCTTAAGACCATTATCTTCCAAAACTACCTCCATGCGATCCTTCCAAGCTATATAGTTTGAGCTACCATCAAGGGCATACTCAAGCCTCAGACCATTGAACGCCATCGATGAAATAGATGTGATAAGAACTTGAGATCTATATCAAGAATAAGAAACTTCGAATTCCTCCTACTAGTATATTTTTCTTGCTTGATCAATTGTGCTCTGATGCCATGTAGAAATTTCACCTGTAGAACAAATCGATATATGCAATGTCCTAAAGCATAATATTTGTTCTACTTCTACAAAACATTAAGCGGAAGCATAATCAAAATCATGAGAAACATCAAGTAGAAACTGTAGGAAATAATACTGAGAGGGGGGGTGAATCAGTATTATCAAGTCAAATATTCCTTTTCAAAACATATGATATACACTACTTCAGTTAGTTAAACCCGCGTACATACACAACTATGTAGAAGGAAACTTGCGTATACAAAACAGAATTTTAATTTACTTAATCTTTCTCATGATGAATGTTAATCTATGATGCAGAATCAAATAACCAGTAACCAGAGACAGTAAAGAAGAGCAGAAAGACAATCACACACAAGAACACAAGATATAAGGTGGAAACCCAATGTGGGTGAAAACCACCTGCTGCAAGTCGTCTCAATCTTCTTTAATAAGAAATGCTTTTTACAATAGTTCTGTATTGGTGCAGACTTATACCAGTACACATGCTTCTACCTGTATAAGGCTACAACCTTCTCTCGTTCTCCAGACTCTCTGGAAGGGAGCAACAACCCCCATAGTTCTTGTACTAGCTAAGATACTAGTACGTAGGCGCCAGCCTACAATCTTCTCTCCTCCGGGTACCATATTTCATCAATTTTCAGGCTGGATACACTGAAGCACAACTCTAAAATCTGAAGGCCTCGTTTCATCCAATTTTCATACTGGACCCATCAATATCATTGAAGCACACAAACACTAGCAACATCAATCATTGAAACACCCAATACTGAAATACTGAAAGCCTGTCAACAAAAGAAGTCACCAAAACACAGAGCAGAACACTGAACTCTGTAACAATATTCAAAACCAACTATATCATCAAAAATCATAGCTTAAATGGTATACGCTACTTGGACGAACCAAACTTGTGTACATATGCGCTTTTACCAAAGCCAACCCGCGTACAGATCTATACATATTTAATCATGACTTGCAGCTATTTCAAACTTAAGTTATACCCAGTTCAGAACATTACATGTGTCAGTATACAGATCTAGAACAAGTGTAATCAACAATAAAGATAGTTCATTTCAAACCATTTGATCCCGATCTATCCTTAGATCTTGTTCTCCAACAACCGATGAGATCCCTCCTTAGATTTGATCAAGCAATGCATCATAACCCATATCCTGCATACTGGATCTCATACTATATCAGATATTCAAGTATTTTCCATGCCCTTGCCTAATGATCTTCTTCTCCTTTTATAGTCTTAGGCCTTACACAATACCATGGTCCAAAACCATAACAAATCAATACCATGGACCCAATATTAGGGATCAACACATCTGACGAGATACTACGGTCCAAAATCATAGGTTCAAGTACCAAGGACTAACTACCATGGACCAAAAGTAAGTTCTCCAACATATATGTGCTTTTCCTTGCATGAAAGTGCGTGTATACACATACGCGTCTTGGGCGTGTCCAACTTGCGTGTATACGCGGCTTTGTCAAAGTGAACCTGCGTATATATATTTTCTCTTCATTCTTGTCGACTGATCATCAATTCTTTGCTGCTGACCGCCTGCACTATTATTTGTCATCTATGTGATTTGCCATCAAGGACAACACTTGTCTCATAATGCCAACAACCTCCCCCTTTGGACTTGATGGCAAAGATAACTTGTCATACTTAGAACTATCATTTGATTCCTTTGAGTTGTCCTGCGTCCCATGCATTCAGTCACATCTGATATCTCTTTGAAGATTCATCTAGTTATAACTTAAGAGAGATGTTCTTCTATGAGTGGGTTTCCATCAAGTACAACACATGCATCATAATGCCAACAATCTCCCCCTTTGGACTTGATGGCAACAACACCAAATCAATCTCCCCCTTTGACATCAAGGGCAAAGGGCTGACCAAGATATTCACTTTCTTTGATAAATATCTTGCTGACCATACTCCCCCTGAGTACCTGTTGAAATATCTGAATGAGCTCCCCCTTTGTATATGCCAAGGTGTATCAATCTAACCATGCTCCCTCTGAGTACATGCTGAAATCTCTGCCCTGCGGTGCTAAAATGAGATATTCATGCTCCCCTTGACTGTAAGCAAGGTCTGCAAAAAGGTGTTCTATAAGAAGAACATGACTCTATCATAAATGACCTTCCTATTACCAAAGACTCATACATACATCCATCTCCCATTTAAGTGGGACTTGACTCATCTACCCAACCAAGTGGGGATACATCAAAAGTTTACATATGATAAAACAAGAACATTACATCATCCATACCAGGCATAGTGGGGAAACCAACATAGGCCGTTACATGACCTTGATAATAATAAAGGAAATACAAGACATAGAGACCAAATATCAAGAGCAAGGCTTATGAAAGTCATCAATGACTAATATTAATAGCACTTTTCAGCTCAGCAACCATGATCTTCTATTCTCCTTTCTGTACTTGATCTATCTGAACCCAACAACAGCTTGTGTACACGAACTAAGAGCTTCTAAGGTAATGCCAACAATGCATTATTAGAATTTTATTTGCTCCCCCTGAAGCTATGCCAGTTGGTCTCTGTCAGACTCATATCAGACTCTTCTCAACTTGATTTTGGCCCACTGATTTCATTCAAACCAACATATACGCGACTGTATCCACAGAAACAAGTGTATATACGCAGATACTCCTTATTAAACTTGCGTACAACTATTTCCAAATCAGCACCCTGCAAATGTCCTGTACCAAGGTATGTCTTCATATAGAAATCAATTCATCCTTTTGAACATCATCATAAATCATTCACATGATATCATAAGTGAAAAACACCATAGTCATCATCGTTAAGATTTGCATGACCATCCATGTAACATTACACGGGAATATCCCTCATTTGACAATCATCAATCATCATATGTGAGAATCAACCTATCATCATATAGGTAAGAATTTATCAGCATATCTCCAATAATGCAATTCCATGTATCTAGCACTAAGTATCTAGAGCTCAAGATTTTGTCAAGGTCTCTTTATATCATCAACATCAACAATCCTCATCCACATGATCATCAAGAACTATAGGAATCCTACATCATGACTGTATTATATGATCTTCATGCATATGACGACAGCAACATATGAGAGACTCATCCTCAAGTATTGACATTGTGTATTCAAGTTTTGTACTTCTCCTTATCCTTATGAAAATCACCATGTAAGAATCATATATGCACCATTAATCCACCAATATGTTCTAAGCATCAACTATGTAACCCCAAGAATCATAGGAGATTTTATCATGGACAAATCATAACCACATCATTGCAAGATACATTATTTAGCTATATGAGCATCATCACCAAGGACTATTAACCATAATGCCAACAATGCATTATTAAAGGCATATGCTCCCCCTCAACCTATGCCATCTGTTTACTGTTAGATATGATCATGCATATATCAGAAATAAGCATCAAGACATCATCATCATCAAGTTAGGATCAAAACACTTCTGAACATTTTACAAGTATCAAGACATTTCCACACATCCTCGGCAGACTATAACTATTAACCGATAGAGCAAATAATGGACGGATTCATATCAGACCCTTTTTCTAAGCCTGTCCCCGCTACTTTTCCTCAGACTGACATATACGTGACTTTGCAGTGTCTAAATCACGTATATACGCGACTTTCCTTTATTAAACTTGCGTATGATATTTAGGACACTGAAGTTTTACACTTTCAGCTCCCCCTGAGTCTGTTTTATCTGTGTTGTCCTGAGTATATTGTGTTGTGCCACATATTTCTGATTGTATCTCCTTCTTCTTCCATATCTTCAAGTGTGATGATGTTTTCTCCTTTTGGTGTGGTGCTCGAATCTTCTTCCTGCATTCCTTTGCTATATGTCCAAGTTTGTTACATACATAACATCTCATATGTTTCATATTCCTCCTGTAGCAATCAACAGCTTTGTGACCAAACATATTGCAAGAAAAACAATATCCCTGAAAGTACCTGGAATGTGATGATCTTTCTGTGTGATGATCTTGAACCATTCTTCTTCTACATCTAGCTGCAACATGTCCAAGATTATGACATTCATAACATTCAACATTATTCTTAGGAGGAGTAAAATATTTTCTTTGAAGAATCTCTTTCCTTGATTGTTGATGGGGTTGACCTCTCATCTCCTTGTTGATCATTTTAGATTTCTCTTTAGAGTTCCTTGCCTCACCTTGTGAACTAGATTCACCTTCAACAGATTCATGAAAACCAAGACCAGTCTTGATAGCAAGAGACCTTTGACTACTAAGAATATCATCCAAGGCTTTAGTACTATCTTGAAATCGTAATAGTTTAACCTTTTCTTCTAATTTACCTTTTAAGATATTTACCTCAACTTGATGTTGCTCTTCCTTTTCAAGACACTGCTTCTTCACGTTCTCTTTAGCATTTCTTTTATCTTCCAACTGACATCTTAGATTGAGAATCTCCTTTTCTTGTTCTTCATTCACATCCTGCTGCATTTGACAAATTCTGAAGGCACATTCCAGCTGAGATTTTAAGCTGATAACTTCGTTTTCCTGGTTTTCAATAGCTTGGAGTAGATCTTTATTCTGCTTCTTTGATTCTTCAAGATCTTCTTTTAGCGAGCGGATCGTGGCTTCAAGATTTTCATAGTAACTGGATCTATCTCTGAGTTTCTTGATGGTTGTGCTTCTTTCATTGACTTCATCTCTTAGTGATGTTGCTTCATCCTACAACTTTTGATACTTATTCTTGAATAACTTCCTTACCTCGTTTCCTTCCTCTAGTTGGGCTTTTAGCAACTTTTGATATTTGACCTTGAATAATTCTAGATGGCCTTTTAGTTTGGTAGCTTCTTCTTTGGAGTCATATTCCCTTTTGTTTAATATATCTTGTTGATCTCTAATTTTTTCTGTCAACCTTTTAAATTCTGCCTCTATTTGATATCTTTCTTGTTCACCCATAAGAGCAAATTCAGTTGTTTCGCTATCACTTTCATCTTTTCCAAATGGATAGATAGATGGAACATCAGAGGATAGCAAATTCATACCTGATAGTTCATCTTCATTCTGAAATGATTCTGAATCTGAAGAGCTTATTACACCTAATCCCCAATCGATTCTCCCATTGTCATAGTTCTTCTGAGATGTCTTCTTCTACTTATGTGCTTTCTTCTTAAGCTTCTTTCCCATTGTTCCAAGGATCTCCTTCAAGCGATCAAGCTTCTACCAAAGGACCTGCTCTGATACCAATTTTTGGAAATAATACTGAGAGGGGGGGTGAATCAGTATTATCAAGTCAAATATTCTTTTTCAAAACAGATGATATACGCTACTTCAGTTAGTTAAACCCGCGTATATACGCAACTATGTAGAAGGAAACTCGCGTATACAAAACAGACTTTTAATTTAATTAATCTTTCTGATGATGAATGTTAATCTCTGATGCAGAATCAAATAACCAGTAACCAGAGACAGTAAAGCAGAGCAAAAAGACAATCACTCACAAGAACACAAGATATAAGGTGGAAACCCAATGTAGGTGAAAACCACTTGCTGCAAGTCATCTCAATCTTCTTTAATAAGAAATGCTTTTTACAATAGTTCTATACTGGTGCAGACTTATACCAGTACACAGGCTTCTACCTATAGAAGGCTACAACCTTCTCTCATTCTCCAGACTCTCCGGAAGGGAGCAACAAACCCCATAGTTCTTGTACTAGCTAAGATACTAGTACGTAGGCGCCAGCCTACAATCTTCTCTCCCTAACAGGTACCACATTTCATCAATTTTCAGACTGGATACACTGAAGCACAACTCTAAAATCTGAAGGCCTCGTTTCATCCAATTTTCATACTGGACCCATCAATATCATTGAAGCACACAAACACTAGCAAATCAATCACTGAAACACCCAATACTGAAATACTGAAACCCTATCAACAAAAAGCAGTCACCAGAACACAGAGCAGAACACTGAACTCTGTAACAATATTCAGAACCAACTGTATCATCAAAAATCATAGCTTAAATGGTATACGCTACTTGGACAAACCAAACCTGCGTATATACGCGCTTTTACCAGAGCCAACCCACGTACAGATCTATACATATTTAATCATGACTTGCAGCTATTTCAAACTTAAGTTATACCCAGTTCACAACATTACATGCGTCAGTATACGGATCTAGAACAAGCATAATCAACAATAAAGATAGTTCATTTCAAACCATTTGATCCCGATCTATCCTTAGATCTTGTTCTCCAACAACTGGTGAGATCCCTCCTTCGATTTGATCAAGCAATGCATCATAACCCATATCCTGCATACTGGATCTCATACTATATCAGATATTCAAGTATTTTCCATGCCCTTGCCTAATGATCTTCTTCTCCTTTTATAGTCTTAGGCCTTACACAATACCATGGTCCAAAACCATAACAAATCAATACCATGGACCCAATACTAGGGATCAACACATCTGATGAGATACTACAGTCCAAAATCATAGGTTCAAGTACCAAGAACTAACTACCATGGATCAAAAGTAAGTTCTCCAACATATACGCGCTTTTCCTTGCATGAAAGTGCGTGTATACGCATACGCGCCTTGGGCACGTCCAACCTGCATGTATACGCGGCTTTGTCAAAGTGAACCTGCGTATATATATATTTTCTCTTCATTCTTTTCGACTGATCATCAATTCTTTGCTGCTGACCTCCTGCACTATGATTTTTCATCTGTGTGATTTGCCATCAAGGACAACACTTGTCTCATAATGCCAACAAAAACATGCATAACTGATCAAGATAATTAATCACACATAACACAAGATATATCCAGGGGAAAGCACCAGCATAAAACCCCAACCATGTATTATCAATCAAGTGGAATTCCTCTTCACAATACAAGAAGAATTAGCTCTCAAGCTATTCAGTTCTCAATGAACTATGAAGACATGTCTCATGAACCACCCAAGCCCTATTTATATAGGCTTTCCCTATGGTCCTTACATAGTTTTCTTAGGAAATAATAGCAAAAGCATATGCTATTAATTCCAACATACCAAAAACAACCAATGGTCCAACTATGTATTCCTTGAGAACACTAGTTCCTCAACCATGCAAAAACTACTTACTAGAAATAGTTAAGCATTTGATAGTACACTGTCTCACATCTGATCTCAACTAGGTCTCTGACAGAACTAACATGCAATAGTTATCCATGAGTGAATCCTCAGTTATCTAAAATAATAGTTGCCACATGCATGCAATCATTAACAAACTTTATTTTATTATTTTAACAACTTGTTAAAATAATCTAACTGGACTTGACTAGTTAGAACTAAGTCAATTGATTCTCTCATTATAGAATTGAACCTTATCTCCTTTAATCAAGGGATAAATTCCTAAATCAAGGGAGAAAATAATTGCATGATCTCACAAAGACTTCAAGTTTAATTTTTCGTAATTAATTAACTCATGGAGATTAATTAATTAATATTTTAAACTGTTGTTAAGACCAAAATTAATTTTAATTCCTATAGATAGACTAGAGACTGCTATAAATAGGAAGGGACCCAGAAATGCTATTATTAGTAGTTTCACCTCTCACCCAATGTGGCCAATGACCTCACTAGCCAAAATGCTATTTTTAGACATGCTATTTTTAGCATGTCTACTTTTAGCACATTCTAAATTTAGCATTTCTTGTTGCACACTTTTCAACACTAAGATCACCATAGATTTGAAGGGGAGACTAGAAATCATCAAATTTTATGAGACTAAGAAATGAACTAGTTGCTTGGATACCTCATTTCCACCATATCACCTATTCATCCAAGTGGGTGCGAGCTTGTTTGGTTCAATATCAACAAGCAAAATTTTTAGCATTAAATTTGCAAAAGAACTATGTTGAGGATCTAATCAGGGTTGGATCCATGTACTTCTCACAAAGAGATAGTATAGTTGATGTTGCCTATGATAATAGTATTTTAATCTGATAAGGCACCTATAGCAGTCAAATATTCCAAAAATGGAACTCGATCAACATAGAGCACATAAATATATAAAAGAGAAAAGGGAAATTCAAAATATTTAAGAAGAAATTTGACCAAAATGGCAGAGGAAAATGGATTTGTGGAGATGGCCATACACTGAGACTCCATCCTATGACCAACCCTCCTAACTATTGAATTGTGTAACTAGGTTCAGTCTTCGTAATTGTACAAAAGAAAGAAAAATATATTTTATTGTTATATAAATTGAATTATTAAAGCATGGGTTTCATGCTTGGGTCAATTGTTTCTAGGTCAAGGTCTCCATTATAGACCACTAGGGTATATGTCAAGTGTCATTACCCATGTCATAATGTAAAGAACCCTTCTTGGGAATTATTTGTCAAGAAAGAAAAATGTTCTCTTTAAAAATAAGTCATGTAGGCCTCCTACACCAGGCCGACCTCAAACAGAGTAATTCAACCTCACCAGAAGCCTATATATTGGAGCAACTCGAACTCATTTGAAAAACACTCTCAAAAAGTTCGATCTACAGGTTTAATAGCTAGAAAAGGAGTGTGAAGTTGCAAGAAAAGAAGGAGAAACGTTGGAAGAAGTAAATCAAATTTTTGGGCTACCTTTCTCTCACACGTGCGAAGATACTGAGCTGAAGCTGGGACCGAAATTCTATCTTTGTTGTAGGATCGAAGTTCTGAAGTTGGAGGCCAAAATTTATGCAATAGTTATAGGGATAAAATTTTATGGGATGTTGTTGGGCTGAAGTTGTTGAACAAGAAGAGAAGATTAAAGGTTGTTGCATCATAGAAGGTTGACTTAGTGGAGGAGGAAGGTTTATTGGTCTAGGGCCTTGGTTGTCTCATTGTCATATGAATCTACTAAAGGAAGAGTTCTTGATTGGGTTTACCCCTATATAGGGGTTTTTCCTTGGCTATCCACCTATATCTGGTGTCCGTGATCTTCATGTTTTGTTCTTGATAATTTCTTGATGAAACAAAGATAAAAGAAGAACATACGAAAGTTAAAAAGAACATAAGAATATCACAAGTAATTATCAACATAAGAAAAATATTTTTGCCTTTCTGATTTTCCAACATGGTATCAGAGCGAAGGTGAAGAAGGAAGAAAAAGGCATCCTGAAGATCTACTGAAAAGAAGAATAAGAAGAATAAGGAGTCTTCAAAAGTTGAATAAGGGTCATCAAAGAAAAGGAATCATATAAAGGGATAAGCATAGTATCTACAAGAACCATGTCTAACTCATTGAAGGGAGAAAACAAACTAGAAGGAGCCTCCAACTACAGGGCATGCAAAAAAGAGGATAGATCTCATCCTCGAGAAGAATAAAGTGTTGGATCTAGTTAAAGGAAAAGTAAAGAAGCCTACATATGAATCAAGTGAAGCAAAGAAAGAAGAGTTCAGAGACAGAAATATTGGATATGAACCTAATAGTGGATGGAATAAAGTATAACCTCATTCCATATATATCCAACATAGATTCTGCTCAAGAAGTATATGAGACCCTATCCAAATTATTCACAAACAAGAACATTGGTCAAATTGCAAGCCTCCAGAATGAACCAAGAACTATGAAGATGAAAAAAGATGACATTGTGGCATCCTTCTTTGTAAAGATAGCTAGAATCAGAGATGAACTCCATGCAATAGATGAAATAGTACCTCAAAAGGAGCTCGTGATTACTGCCCTTCTAGGACAACCAACATCATGGAGTGCCTTTGCATTATGAATCAATAGTTGGAAGGATAATCCTACATCCAAACAATTATGGAATGCATGTAGTCAAGAAGAAGTCAGGATATCATTAGTAAGCAACAAGGAGAATGAAGAGGAGAACATCTCAAATGCCTATTCTACTCATCACAAGAATAAAGGAACCTTCAAGAAGTTGAAAGGGCCAAGGAAGAAGATAGACCTATCCAAGATTGAATGTTACAATTGTCACAAAATGGGTCATTATAGAAACAATTGTCCTGAGAATCCAAGGAATAAAAGGAGAGATAGGAATCAAGCTAATATTGTCGATGAAGAATCACCTAAGAAGAACAAGACTGAGGAATCGGAAATCAAGGACTTACACTACTAAGTCCTCTCTCTCTTAACTCTCTTAGTCTTTTATTCTAAACTTTGAATTATCTTTCCTTTATATTTTGATTTCTAGTACTTGTAAGTCTAACATGCTTTGGTAGAAAATCTTTGAATTGTTTTTATAAAGTTATAGGTGTCCCCCAAGATTGGATTAAGAGGGAGCCCTCGCCATTTTACCAAAGATAAGAAATCTTGTTGAATACTCAAGGCTTATTAAGGAGACCTCACAAGATAAAGCATGATAGAAGTTATGTTACAAAGGAAGCTCTTCAAGAAATGATGTCTTACAAGGTTTGTTAAGAAACAACACAAAGTTATGTCTTAGACCATAATAAGCTCTGTTCTCTTCATAATAAAGGTATATTAATTTCTTTTAAAAAATTGTTTTTTACTAACATCGTTATGTCTAGGACTTTGAATCACAAAGATTCTTGTTATGGTGATTAATCATTAGATTAAATCTACCCTCATTAAATCATCATTGTGGAACCCTAAAGGTTGAATGTAAAACCCTAACCTAAGGGTGTGTCGATATTGATTATGAAACCCTAGTCTACTTAGGGTTATTGATGAAATATAGAAAATACTATTCTTTTGATGTTTAGAGTTTTGATACTAGTATGATAGAAACCCTAGTCCTTTAGAGTTTGTTGTGTATTGAAATCTTAGACCTTTAAGGTTTTGGTAAATTAGGGTTTATGAGCAAAACCCTTATAATATCTAGAGTAAGTTCCTAAGAATAAAACCCTAGGTGTATATTTGTATGTCTGATTGAAACCCTTGCCTATTCAAAATTGTTGTATGTCTAACTTTAATATATTGATATTTGTGTCTTGGGTTTATCTAATAGATATGATATGCTTGTACATGATTATGAAATCCTAGATATACATGCTAACCAAATTGTTGATGCTCATAGTTTGTAAATTCTAGGGTTTGTAACAAAGTCCTAGTAGAAGTTTGATATTCTAGGATATAATGATATTGCTTAGCCTTGATGATGAATCTAGGGTTTGCAACAAACCCTAGTACGAGTGGATCATATTGTTGAAACCTTAGATTGTGTTGTGATTGGTTTTAATTGTTGGTATCTAAGGCTTAATGTCTCAAAGATGAACTCTAAGGTTTGTAATATATCATAGTAGAGTCTATCATATCTATGAAAGTAATATTGAGGCCATATATATAATGAGACTGATATCCTAATCGAGTTACTTGTGTCTCTCGCTGATTATGAACCTAACTAAGTTTATGTATTTGATGTCTAAATTCTAATGCTTACATTATTGTATTAACATAATTTTGATATAGTTAACTTCATGCTTATATATATGTATTTGGTTGTACTTGCTATTAAAGTGTTGCAAGTACACAATCTTTAAGATATTGAAGATGTTCGTATAAGCATGATGAAGAAATATAAGATCAATATGACTTTGATAAGAAGGAATAAAGCCATGAAATACTCTCTGATGTTATATAAAGTAATTGATCTCCCTAAGTCAAGAGGAAACCTGGATATATCTCCCCAATTGAGAGGGAGGGTGTGTTATGATAATCATGGTGGATATATTGAAGAAGAAATTGGAGAATGTATATTGAGGATGTCTTGGTGTTGTTGAAGAAATGAAAGAAGAAAATCTTCTGACTAGTTACATATGAATAACTTGGTATAAGTGTCATCAAGATTATTGAAGACCCCGAAGGTTTGTGCTTAGTTATGTATATTTGAAAGTTTGTTATTGATTGGGGTTGTGTCTGTACAGGTAAATCTCTCTTAAAAAAGGTAAATTTGCAGTTGTAGTAGCTAGAAAAGGAGTGTGAAGTTGCAGGAAAAGAAGGAGAGAAGCTGGAAGAAGTAAATTGAGTTTGTGGGCTACCTTTCTCTCACACATGCGAAGATACTGAGCTGAAGTTGGGACCGAAATTCTATCTCTGTTGCAGGATCAAAGCTATGAAGCTGGAGGCTGAAATTTCTGCAGTAGTTGTAGGGATCAAATTTTCTAGAATGTTGTTGGGTTGAAGCTGTTGAACAAGAAGAGAAGATTAAAGGTTGTTGCATCATAAAAGGCTGACTTGGTGGAGGAGGAAGGTCTATTGGTATGTTGTCTTGGTTGTCTCACTGCCATATGAATCTACTGAAGTAAGAGTCCTCGATTGGGTTTTCACCTATATAGGGGCTTTGCCCTGGCTATCCACCTATATCTGGTGTCCCCTTAAGAACATAAGAAAGTTAATAATAACATAAGAATATCATAAGTAATTTATCAACATAAGAAAAATCCTTCTACCTTTCTGATTTTCCAACACTAACAAACCATCTAAATCTAAATGACAAAAGGACCAATTTTGAAGCATGCCTTCGAGAATTTTGCATGCCCTAATGCTCATGCACGTGGTCTCTTATATCATGATAATGGTTGGTTTTATAGACACTAGGAATCTTTTGAGGGCTAATTTATTTTAAGTGCCCCCAAAACCCCTTACATTGAAAGAGAGGAGGGTCATTGTGCAACTTCTGGTAAGGCATCACTCACTCTAAGGGCCCTAGATATGGAAACTTGTCTACCTTTCCTGATATCCATATTTATTTTTCTTATTCTTTTTGTAGTTTGGATTCCTTTGCCAAACTATTTATGTGAGGGTGGATCCTCTCTAGACCACCATAATATAGGGGAGGATTTTAGATTCCTCATGGGACATAGGGTGTAAACCCTTTTCTTCAACATAGGATGTTGGAAGAAATTGACATTGATGTCAAGGAATGAATGGGTTTCACTTGTTTGACAATATGCATATAAAAGTCAATGAATTTGGGTGCAAGACCACTCTAAGTTAGTAGCCCTCATCACGCCCTTTTTCTTTATAGGAGGTACGCCTCGTGGGTCTTCTTGGTTGAAGAGATATTCAAGTTTGAAGGTTGATGCACAAATGGATGGGTGCGTCTCCAGTTCATGCCCCAATAAACCAGCATCTTAAAGTTTCAATATTTCTTGTAGAATAAGGTCCAAATTGTAATCAAATTTTCCCGTAGTCCATGTGTCCAAGTCAGTCTTGATAGAAGGTATTATAAAAGACAAAAAATAAAATAAAAAAATTTAAGAAGTGCAAGCCTCCTTTTACAGGTCGGCCTGATAAAGGCTTTATAGTATGGCAAAAACCTTGTATTTTGCGGTTAGGCCGCTATTATGTGATATTTATGATTACGGACGTAGACGAAAGTATCTCCCCTAGGTTTGGTAGGTAAACCTAGAACAACGGAGAGACAAGGAAACCAATGTCTTCCTTAAAGGAAATAGATGACGAAATGAAGCCTATCTGGAATCCATCGCAAGCTTCACTCCTTCGTTAGCTTGAATGCTCCAATTCCAACTTTGATTGCTAAAATTAGAACTTGCATAGTCAAATAACACAAGCCAAAAAACTACGAGATCTATGTAGTATCATGTAAATACTCTATTCAATAGATCAACATGGTATTGAAATATATGAAATAACAACATCACATATAGGAAAAAAGAGAATTCTTTGCATTAATATAAATGGAAGGAGTTTACAACCATAAATAGGTGTTGATCCTGTAGAAGAGCTCCTCCAGACTGACTTGTCCTTTCCTTGTCACAATATGCACCTCCAATCACCCTAAATGCATGAAATGAAACCTCTCACAACAACAACAACATAAGGGTAGAATCACTCTCCAAAATCCAGCCTCTTGCATATGGAAGGTTGTAAATATATAGAGGAGCGGGGTAAGTTGGGAGTTCTTATCCAATTGCCACTCTAAGGTTTTATATCCACCTTTGATGGGAGTATGGGATCAAAGGATAAGGGATGGAAACACCAAAGTAGGGTAGGATAGGATCCAAATGTTTTATTTGAGGTAAATGGTTGTAACAATTTTTGGAAGCTTCTAGAAGAGGAGGCTTCCAGAATTTCTTTATTTTTCCCAAATTTCTAGAACCAACGTAGGTGCAAAGGGGAGAAACCTGTAAGTGATCAACATAAGCCACAGTGGAGCAACCTTTAGGTGAATGTTGTCCAACAAGAGGTCAGGGAGCATTGGTCCTAAAACTGCCTCAGATGATGCAGTTTTAGGCAGAAACTCTTGGGAATGAAAGAGACATGCTTAAGGCTTTGTGTAAGATGATTATAAGGGGAAATAGGATGTTGATTGATCCCATTGGGAATCCTATTGATCAGATGTGACAAAATGGCCTATGACAGATTGCCCCCTAAAGAGAAAAGTAAGAAATGATGACTGATGACTGAAGTGGTTTACATTGTGACAAGTTGGGATCAAGAACAACCAACAAGCTTCATTTGTTACAATATATTTTCATCATGACATCTTTGTTGTTGAGTGAGGCATACCAATACTCATCACATAAGCTAACATAACATGTATTATGATTAAAAGATGCGTCCACAAATGACAATTGTTGGAACCATGATTGGATGACTATATATATGATCATGGCCATCATACATTGAGATCTTTGTATAACTCTTGAAATCACAGTCCGGATGGATGAAACTAGATCTGGGGTCTTCTATCTCCTTCACACGACCAACCAACGTACGAGTCTAACCATGTGAATCAATGAGGTGAGGTCGAACATGTAGACACCATCTGATTATCGGTCGATGAAGTAAGTCGTTAAAAGGCACGAGAAACCATCGATGATGTTAGTGGTTCTCAAGGTACTACAGTACAATTTGTATATTGTGAATAAATGAGTTGATGTTGAACACCACACAAAGTTTTTCGGTCGAAGGCCATTGATCTAAACACGTCGCAAAGAGCGAGGAAACTTGCCATCGATGTATGCAAGCACCAAGGTATCAAGGAATATTTCTAAATCAACTTCCTAGATAATGCACTAACGTCTATAGGAAATGACTTGTCGCAAGAGGGCCTTGATGTATCCCCCATCAACGACATGAAACGAGTATCGTGATTGAGACAGAATGGTGTTGATACAAGACTGGATCAAGAAAGGAAAACATGGAATGAAGGATTAAGAGTATTGTAACGGATATTAACTGAATGACTTCTCTTGAACACACCAACGACACTTAATGGAGTAGGCAACATTGACCCAAAACTGAAATGGAGGCTCTAAAAAAAGTATGCTAACCAAAATACAAGAAAATTACCCAACCCAATAGCCACAGAGATGAAGTGGAAGAGTGTCATGTTCAAGAGCGACTCTCTGCCATTAGAAAATGGAATACCCTGTCTTCCCAATTTCCCAAACCATACTAGTTAGTACCTCTTTATTTTTTTAAGAAGCTTGAGGAGGATAACATATGCTTGATCTGTAAGTTCACCCTTCAGATGAATTACTCCGAGTATATTTAACGAACCCTGAAAAGGAGTGGTTCGGCCTTATCATGTTCGACAATTCCATCGATGTTTTATGTTTTAACGAGTCCAACGAAGGTAAAACTTGACATCTTTTTCATGTTTAGAGAGTTTTAAAAAGAGGTGAAAAAGAAAACTCTAGATGTCCCTTTTTGTAGATAGTCTCTCAAGCCTGAAAATGTAGAAAAAAATGCTCAAGAGAACCTCTTAGCCATGTTCGACTAAGGTATTCCTTTTTCGTAGATAGTTTATATTAGTTCGGAAAAGGGTAAAACTTATACTCAGTACACGTCTTTTCATTTACTTTTACGAGTTCGAAAAGACAAGTGCTCGACAATATTTTCATATTTTAGGAGTCTTAAAAGAGCTAAAAGGCGATTCCTCATGGAGGAATGAGTGGTATAAAGGGTGGCAACTGGTTCTGGTCATGATGGAACTGCTCAAAACTACTACGAGTGGTATAAAGGGTCGCAGCTGGTCCTGGTCATGATGGAACTGCTCAAAACTACTCAATTTGAGGTACATTTGTTATGCGGGATTTAGGATTATGAACAAAAGTATCTCCCCCAGGTTTGGTGGCTAATCCAGAACAACGGAGAGACAAGGAACCCAATGCTTTCCTTAAAGTAAATAGATGACATAATGAATCCTGCCTAGAATCTATTGCAAGCTTCACTCTCTTTAGCTTGAATCTCTAATTCCAACTCCGATGGCTAAAATTAGAACCTACACAGTCAGATAACACAAGCCAAGAAACTACAATATCTATGCAGTATCATATAAATAATCTATTCAATATATCAACATGGTTTTGAAATATACGAAATAACAACATCACATATAGGAAAATAGAGAACTATTTGCATTAATATAAATGGAAGGAGTTTACAACCATAAATAGGTGTTGATCCTGTAGAAGAGCTCCTCCATGCTGACTTGTCCTTTCCTTGGCACAATGTGCACCTCCAATCACCCTAAATGCATGAAATGAAACCTCTCGCAACAGTAGCATAAGGGTAGAATCACTCTCCAAAATCCAACCTCTTTCATATGGAAGGCTGTAAATATATAGAGGAGTGGGGTAAGTTCGGAGTTCATATCCAATTACCAATTTAAGGTTTTATATCCACCTTTGATGAGAGGATGGGATCAAAGGATAAGAGACAGAAACTCCAAATTAGGGTAGGATAGGATCCAAATGTTTTATCTGAGGTAAATGGTTGTAACAAATTTTGGAAGCTTTTGGAAGAGGAGACTTCCGAAATTTCTTTCTTTTTTCGAAATTTCTAGAACCAATGAAGCTGCAAAGGGGAGCAACTTGGAGGTGATCAACGCAGGCCACAATGAAGCAACCTGTAGGTTAACGTTGTCCAACAGGAGGTCAGGGTGTGTTGGTCCTAAAACTGGCTTAGATGATGTAGTTTCAGGCAGAAACTCTGCGGAATGAAAGAGACATGCTTAGGGATTTGTGCAAGGTGATTATAAGGGGGAATAGGATGTTGATTGATCCCATTAGGAGGCCTATTGATCAAATGTGACAAAATGGCCTATAATAGATTGCCCCCTAAAGTGAAAAGTCATAAATGATGACTGATTATGGAAGTGCTTTAACTTGTGACAAGTTGGGATCAAGAACAACCAATGAGCTTCATCTGTTACAATACATTTTCATCGTGACATATTTGTTGCTGAGGGAGGCATACCAATACTCAACACATAAGCTAACATAACAGTTACAATGATTAAAATACACGTCCACAAATGACAACTGGTGGGCCCATAACTGAATGACTGTATGTATGATCATGGCCATCATACATTGAGATCTTTGTATAACTCCTGAAATCGCAGCTTGGATGGATGAGATTAGATTAGGGGTCTTCTATCTCCTTCACACGACCAACCAATGTATGAGTCTAACCATGTGAATCAATGAACTGAGGTTGAACATGGTAGACACCATCTGACTACCAACCGATGATGTAAGTCGTTCACAGATGCGAGAGAAACCATCAATAATGTTAATGGCTCTCAAGGTACTATAGTAAAATCGCATTGTGTGAATAAATGAGTTGATGTCGAACACCACAGAAAGTATTTCAGCCGAAGGCCATTGATGTAAACCTATGATCAAGAATGACAAAACTTTCCCTTGATGTATGCAAGCACCAACGTATAGATCAATATTTCTAAGCCAACTTCCTATATAATGCACTGATGTTGATAGGAAGTGACTCATCATAGGAGGGCCTT
Source organism: Pinus taeda (assembly GCA_000404065.3). Classification (NCBI taxonomy): domain Eukaryota; kingdom Viridiplantae; phylum Streptophyta; class Pinopsida; order Pinales; family Pinaceae; genus Pinus; species Pinus taeda. Next base: position 34,386 of record APFE031660666.1, read on the forward strand.
GATGTATCCCCCATCAACGACATGAAACAGGTATCATGATTGACACAGAATGATGCTCATACGGAATTGGATCAGGAAAGGAAAACATGGAATGAAGGTTGAAGAGTTTTGTAATGGATATTAAGTAAATGACTGCTCTTGAACACATGAGTGCCACTTAATGGAGTTGGCAACATTGACCTAAAACCGAAATGGAGGCTCTAAAAATTGTATGATAACCGAAATACAAGAATATTACCCAACCCAATAGCCGCGGAGATGAAGTGGAAGAGTGTCGTGTTCAAGAGCGACTCTCTTCCATTAGCAAATAGAATACCCTCTCTTCCCAATTTCCCAAACCATATTGGTTAGTACCTCTTTATTTTTTTAACAAGCTTGAGGAGGATAACATATGCTTGATCTGTATGTTCACCCTTCGGATGAAGCTCTTCGAGTATATGTAACGAACCATGAGAAAGAGTGCTTCAACCTTGTCATGTTCGATAAGTCCATCATTGTTTGATGTTTTAACGAGTCCAGTGAAGGTAAAACTAAACATCTTTTTCATGTTTAGATAGTTTGAAAAAGAGGCGAAAAAGAAAACTCTAGATGTCCCTTTTCGTAGATAGTCTCCCAAGCCCAAAAAGGTAGAAAGCAATACTCAAGAGAACCTCTTAGCCATGTTCGACTAATGTATTCCTTTTCATAGATAGTCTATCTTATTCCGAAAAACGGTTAAACTTATACTGAGTAGATGTCTTTTCATTTACTTTTACGAGTTCGAAAAGACAAGTGCTCGACAATGTTTTCATATTTTGGGAGTCTGAAAAGAGCTAAAAGAGGACTCCTCTTGGAGGAATGAGTGGTATAAATGGTAGCAACTGGTTCTGATCACGATGGAACTACTCAATTTGAGGTACATTTGTTATGTGGGATTTAGGATTGTGAACAAAATAATCCCCCATAGGTTTGGTGGCTAACCTAGAACAACATAGAGACAAGGAACCCAATGCTTTCCTTAAAGTAAATAGATGATGGAATGAAGCCTACCTGGAATCTATAGCAAAATTCACTCCTTCTTTAGCTTGAATGCTCCAATTCCAGCTCTGATTGCTAAAACTAGAACCAACATAGTCAAATAACACAAGCCAAGAAACTACGAGATCTATGCAGTATCATCTAAATACTTCATTCAATAAATCAACATGGTATTGAAATATACGAAATAACAACATCACATATTGGAAAACATAGAATTATTTGCATTAATATAGATGGAAGGAGTTTACAACCATAAATAGGTGTTGATCTTGTAGAAAATCTCCTCTGGGCTAATTTGTCCTTTCCTTCTCACATTGTGCACCTCCAATCACTCTAAATGCAGGAAATGAAACCTCTCACAATAGCAGCATAAGGGTAGAATCACTCTCCAAAAGCCAACCTCTTGCATATGGAAGGCTGTAAATATATAGAGGAGTGGAGTAAGTTGGGAGTTCTTATCCAATTACCAATATAAGGTTTTAGATCCACCTTTGATGGGAAGATGGGATCAAAGGATATAGGATGGAAACTCCAAAGTAGGGTAGGATAGGATCTGAATTTTTTATCTAAGGTAAATGGTTGTAACAAATTCTGGAAGCTTCTGGAAGAGGAGGCTTCCATAATTTCTTTCTTTTCCTGAATTTCAAGAACCAATGCAAGTGTAAAGGGGAGCAACCTATAAGTGATCAATGCAGGCCATAGTGGAGCAACCTTTAGGTGAACGCTGTCCAACAAGTGGCCAAAGAGCGTTGGTCCTAAAACTGGCTCAGATGATACAATTTCAGTCATAAACTCTTGGAAATGAAAGAGACATGCTTGGGGATTTGTGCAAGATGATGACAAGGAGGAAGAAGATGTTTATTAATCCCATTAAGAGGCCTATTTATCAGATGTGACAAAATGTCCTATAACATATTGCCCCCTAAAGCGCAAAGTCAGAAATGAGGACTCATCACTGAAATGCTTTACCTTGTGACAAGTTGGGATCAAGAACAACCAACGAACTTCATCTGTTACAATACACTTTTATCATGGCATCTTTGTTGCTGAGGGAGACATACCCATACTCAGCACATAAGCTAAACTAACATGTACAATGATCAAAAGACGCATCCACATATGACAACTGGTGGACCCATGACTGGATGACTATCTGTATGATCATGGCCATCATACATTGAGATCTTTGTATAACTCCTTAAATCACAGCCTAGATGGATGAAACTATATTTGAGGTCTTCTATCTCCTTCACACGATCAACCAATGTACAAGTCCAACCATGTGAATTAATGAGCTAAGGGTGAACATGGTAGATACCATCTGATTACCGACCGATGATGTAAGTCATTAACAGATGCAAGAGAAACCATTGATGATGTTAATGGTGCTAAAGGTACTACATTACAATCCATATGGTGTGAATAAAGGAGTTGATGTCGAACACCACACAAAGTCTTTCAGTAGAAGGCCATTGATGTAAACTTATCATCGAGAGCAAGGAAATTTCCATTGATGTATACAAGCACCAAGTTACCAAGTAATATTTCTAAGTCAAATTTCTGGATAATGCGCTGACGTCGGCAGGAAGCGACATGTCGCAGGAGAGCCTTGATGTATCCCCCATCAACAACATGAAACAAGTATCATGATTAAGAAATAATGATGTTGATATGGAAATGGATCAGGAAAGGCAAACATGGAATGAAGGTTTAAGAGTATTGTAATGGATATTAACTGAATGAGTTCTCTTGAACACACTGGAGACAGTGAATGGAGTAGGAAGCATTGACCCAACACCAAGATGGAGGCTCTGAAAATGGTATGATAACCAAAATACAAGCAGATTACCAAACCCAATAGCCACGAAGATGAAGTGGAAGAGTCTCATGTTCAAGAGTGACTCTCTGCCATTAGCAAATGGAATACCCTGTCTTCCCAATTTCCCAAACCATACTGGTCAATACCTCTTTATTTTTTTAAGGATCTTGAGGAGGATAACATATGCTTGATATGTAAGTCACCCTTCAGATGAATCCATCTGAGTATATTTAACGAACCCTGAAAAGAAGTGGTTTGGCCTTGTCATGTTCGACATGTCCATCGATGTTTGATGTTTTAACGAGTCCAACGAAGGTAAAACTTGACATCTTTTTCATGTTTAGAGAGTTTGAAAAAGAGGCAAAAAAGAAAACTCCAGATGTTCCTTTCATATATTGTCTCTCAAGCCCGAAAAGGTAGAAACAACACTCAAGAAAACCTCTTAGACATGTTCAAATAAGGTATTTATTTTCGTAGATAGTCTATCTTAGTCTAGAAAAGGGTTAAACTTATACTGAGTAGATGTCTTTTAATTTACTTTTACTAGTTCAAAAAGACAAGTGCTCAACAATATTTTCATATTTTGGGAGTCTGAAAAGAGTTAAAAGAGGACTCCTCCTGGAGGAACGAGTGGTATAAAGGGTAGCAAATGGTTCTGGTCATGATGGAACTACTCAAAACTGCTCAATTTGAGGTACATTTGTTAATTTACGATTGTGGAAAAAAATATCTCGCCTAGGTTTGGTGGCTAACCTATAACAACAAACAGACAAGGAACCGAATGCTTTCCTTAAAGTAAATATATGAAGAAATGAATCCTACTTGGAATCCATCACAACCTTCGCTCCTTCTTTAGTTTGAATCCTCCAATTCCAGCTTTGATTGCCAAAATTAAAACCTGCACAATCAGGTAACACAAGCTAAGAAATTACGAGATCTATTTAGTATAATCTAAATACTCTATTCAATAAATCAACATGGTATTGAAATATATGAAATAACAACATCACATATAAGAAAATATAGAATTATTTACATTAATATAAATGGAAAGAGTTTACAACCATAAATAAGCGTTGATCCTGTAGAAGAGCTCCTCTAGGCTGACTTGTGCTTTCCTTGTCACAATTTGCACCTTCAATCACCGTAAATGCATGAAATGAAACCTCTCACAACAACAACATAAGGGTAGAATCACTCTCCAAAATCAAACCTATTGCATATGGAAGGTTGTAAATATATAGAGGAGTGGGGTAAGTTGGGAGCTCTTATCCAATTACCAATCTAAGGTTTTAGATCCACCTGTGATGGGAGGACAAGATCAAGGGATAAGGGATGGAAACTCCAAAATAGGATAGGATAGGATCTGAACGTTTTATTTGAGGTAAATGGTTATAACAAACTAGAAGCTTATGGAATAATAATCTTCCAAAATTTCTTTCTTTTTCCGAAATTTCTAGAACCAATGCAGGTGCAAAGGGGAGAAACCTGTAGGTGATCAACATAGGCCATAGTGGAGAAACCTATAGGTGAACATTGTCCGACAAGAGGGTAGGAAGTGTTCGCCCTAAAACTAGCTTAGATGATGCAGTTTCAGGCAAAAACTTTGGGGAATGAAAGAGACATGCTTAGGGATTTGTGCAAGATGATGACAAGGGGGGATATGATTGTTGATTGATCCCATTAGGAGGCCTATTGATCGGATGTGACAAAATGGCCTATATTAGTGGCTGCTAAATTAGGCCTCCCTCCAAAAGTATAAATACCTTAGTTGTGGGAATTCAAATACATCAATTCATGGCATCTGTTTTAGTTGGAGCAGACTAATTACAAGAGAAGGTGAGTTTTTGTGGCGTGAAGAGTAGTGATCAAGGCTAAAAGGACCAAATTTCTCAAGTGTTTATGAGTACGAATTTGTGGAGGCGAGGCTCATTGATCAAGATTGTTTAAGGGTTGAATTTGAGGCAGATATGAGGCACAAAATTGTTGGAAAGGCCAAGTCCCTTAGGCAGGATCCTGAGGCAAACTTGACCCCTTCCTGAGGCTAACTTCAACCCCTTCTCGAGGTAAAATTTAACCCCTTTCTGAGGTAGACTTAGGCCTATTCTTAAGCACATCTTTAGGCAATTCATCTAGCTTGTTTAACGAACTATGTTGAGGTAACTTGAGGCTTGTGTTGGGGTTGTTTTAATTTTTGAGTGGGGCTTGTGTAAAGGACTATTCAAGCAACTAGTAGGGATTGGTCTAAGGTATGAGTATATTTTTAAGGATGTCTATAGATTTAATATTTAATGTCAGTGTTATAGCAACATGCATATTGGACATGTCAAAATTTAAGGGGTTGACCTAAAGTTGATGATTTAGTAGGACAACAATGGATGAATAGTAGTGGTTGATCAAGAAGACAATGATAAGTTTATATACTTGTTGAGATTGTTCAGTATTGTTTTAAGTGGGTCATTATATCTAGTATGAGAACCCACATCATTTAATATTTATCTCTATATCATTTTCTTTAGGGAGTTATTGCTCCTTCAGGTGGTGGTCTGAAAATAAGGGGTTGTAGCTCCTTCCAATAGTGGCTAGTAAATAATTAAGAGTTGTAGCTCCTACCAGCAGTGGCTGGTAAAACTAAAAGTTGTAGCTTCCTTCAAAATAAAAATAAATTATTAAAAAAATATTGTGTATCTTTGATGTGATGTGATTGGTTAATTCTTTGGGATACTAAATTGAAGGAATAAGTGAGATATTGTTTCAGCCCCGCTCTTAGTATTTCCAACAATTGGTATTAAAGCAGGTTACCCTCAAAATAGTCTAATAACTAGAGGGAAGATCATGAAATGTATGGGTCAAATGGAAAACATATCTTCAAAAACAATTTAGGTATTTGACGAAAATGTTTATGCATTATGGAGCAATAGCATGGAAACTTACTTGAAGGCTTTAGGAGTGGATGCCTAGCTCTCCATTATTAATGGCTACGAAATTCCAAAAATCCTCCAACTGATCCTGATTAGAAGAAATTATTTAGTTGTAAATCAAAGGTTGTTCATGCCATCACAAGTGGATTCTCAAGAACTGTTGAAACCGAAGTGATGACGTGCACCAAAGATAAAAAGGTTTGGGATAAACTTAAAAGTACTTATGAAGGTGATGATAAAGTCAAAAAGGTCAAACTTCAATGACATAGAGCACGATTTGCAAATCTGAAAATGGATGAAATAGAAGATACTGCATCCTACTTACTTAGAGTAGATGGAGTTGTCAATGCCATCATAGGATTAGGAGAAGAAGTTAAAGAATCCTTGATAGTACAAAAGTTGATAAGATCTCTTCCTTTGAGATAAAATACCAAGGTATCTGCCATAGAAGAAACTAGGGATTTGAAGAAAATGACAATGGATGAATTACATGGCACACTTGTAGCATATGAAATGAGAACAATACAACTTTTGGATAGTCAAACAGAGAAGAAAATTTTAAAGTGACAAAGAAGACAAGAAACAAAGAACTCAATGTAGAAGGAAAACTAGGTGATGAATTAGAAGAAGAAGTGAATTTTGTCAAGAAGCTCAAAAGGGGAACCGGAAAACACAAAGGTAAGTTACCCTTTAAATGTGCCAATTCTGGCAGAATAGGTCATTATTCTAACATATGTCCTTTTGGGGAAAAGGAAAAATTCCACAAGAAAAATCTTTATTTCTAAGGAAGACAATAGTTCTTCAGATGAGAGTGATACATAGGAAAGGGATGTAAGATGAGAGGTTCTATTCATAACCCAAGAAACTGAAAATAATGACCATGATAATAAAGAGGTCATTGATTCAGATGAAGAAACAAAAGAACCAAACATAGTAGATTCTTTTTAGGGACTTAGAAATGATTCAGAGACTGAATAAGAAGATGAATATCTAAAGAAAAGTTGAAGAATATTGAAAATTAAAATTATAAGCTCGGAAACAAAATTAGAGAATTGAAAATCCTACTTGAAAAACATGATGAAGAAAATATCTATGTAAAGGTCCAACTTGAAGAAGCAAAAAGTGTTGAAGAAGTAACGAAGATCCATATGATGAACAAAGAAGAAGATTGTGAGAAGCTTGAAAAAGAAGTGGTGTCATTGGGGTTGAAGTTGACAAGCTCAGTAAGAACTTGAAGAGCTCGCAAGTGTTGGATAACATTCCTAGAGTTAAATATCACCAGGTGATAAAACATGTTTTGGCTATGCATGTGCATCTTCAAGCAAATAGGACACAAGCTCCAAGCCTCCGAAGGAAGAAACTTAAAAGGAGTTAAGAAATTATGCTAATGTTTCCAAGAACACCCATCATAGAAAAAACAACAATGAAATCAAGGATAAAGATCAATAATGGATTGAACCACCTCCAAGGTAGAACAACTTCAAAAGATCATCCTACTTTCCTAGGTATGAAAATATTATTCTTGGTCGTTGTTACTCTTGCAAAAGATTTTGGCATAAAGCAATTCATTGTAAAATCAATACAAAATGCAATTACACAAGAAGCAAGAATGATTATGGATTTGTAAGAAATGACCATAGATAAAGAAATGCTTATGGTTTTACTAACATAAACTACAATCCATTTGAAACACTAATGAATCAAAACATTGTATGCTACAAGTGTAATAATTTTGGTCACAAGGCATAGGATTACAGGCTTATAAAAGCAAATGCGCTAATCGTAAAGACAAAGAAGCCACCTATGATATGGGAAAAGAAAAAGAAGGAAGATTGAGATCTAGCGTTGATCACTGAAGATAAATAGGATGAATGGTACATAGAAAATGGGTGCTCGATACATATGACAAGAGATCAAAACAAAATTGTCAGCCTAAAAAAAGAAAAGTGGCAGTGTTGCATTTTGAGGTAACTCCTCCAACAAGATACTTGGAAAAGGTGTAGTAAAACTTGGAAGTGAACATGTAAAAGAAACAAATGTTTTGTCGGTTGAGGATTTGAAGCACAATATTCTCAGTGTTGGAAAAATGTGTGATCAAGGTATAATATCTTGTTTGATTCTCAAAGATATGAAATCATAGAAGAAGACTCGGGAAGATTGGTCATAATAGCTACAAGAAGACCAAATAACCTATACATCCTATACTAAGAAGAGTAAAAGAAAATTGCAACAAAACAAAAGAACCTTAGGGATAACAAAGAAGTGAAGGGTAAGAAGACATAGGTCCTATTAAGTGCCATATGTTCAGGGGGAGCAACCCCAAAGAAACAAATCACCATTTTCAATTAATGTTAAATGGGGAGAGAAAGGAAGTGAAGCATGGAGATAGGGGGAGCATGAGTTTTGACATCAACAACAGAGAGGGAGATTGTTGGAATAAATTTTCATTGATGTTAAAGAATGAATGAGCTACACTTCTTTGACAATATGCATACAAAAGTCAGTGAATTTGGGTGAAAAACCACTCTATATTAGTATCCATTGTCACAACATTTTGTTTGATAGGTGATACGTCTCATTGGTCTTCTTGGTTCAAAAGATATTCAAGTTTGAAGTTTGATTCCCCAAATGGATGGGTGTGTCACCAATTCATGCCCCAAGAAATGATTGTCTTAAAGTTTTGATGTTTCCCTTGGAAGAAGGTCCACATTGTAATAAAAAATTCCGCAAGTCTTTGGGTTTAAGTTAGCCTTTAAAGAAGGTATTATCAAAGACAAAAAACTATTTTTTAAAGAAGCATAAGCATCCTTTTACAAGTCATCCTGATAAATGGTTTATAGTATGGGAAAAACCTTGTATTTCATGGGTATGTTGGCCCTAAATTAGGCCTCCCTCCAAAAGTATAAATGTCATAGCCATGGGAATTCAAATGCATTAATTCATGGCATATGTTTTAGCCAAAGTATACCAAGTCCAAGAGAAGGTGAATTTTAGTGGCATGAAGAGCAGTGATCAAGGCTAAAAGGATTGAAACTATCAAGTGTTTTTAAGGACAGATATTTGGAGGAAAGGCTAACTGATTAGGATTGTTTAAGGGTCAGATCTGAGGTAGATTTTAGGCGCATATTCATTGGACAGACCGAGTTCTTGAGGCATAATCCTGAGGAAAAATTCCATCCCTTCATGAGGAAATCCTTAGCCCCTTCTTAAGGCAAACTTAGGCATGTTCTGACGTAGTTCATTCGACCTTTTTTAGTAGTTGTGTTGAGGTAACCTAAGGTAGGGCGATTTTGATTGTTAAGTGAGGCTTGCGTAAAGGATTGTTCAAGTAGCTATTAGGAATTGGTCAAAGGTATAGTTAGAATATTTATTTTGTTGGTAGACTGTATATCTTTAAGGATCTTTATAAATTGCAAATTAAAAGTTAGTTTTACATTAGCATGCATATTGGACATTTCAAAATTTAAGGGGTAGACCTGAAGTTGATGATGTAGTAAGACAATAGTTGATGATAAATAGTGGTTGAGTGAGAGGATAGTGACGAGATTGTATAATTGTTGAGATTGTTCAGTATTTTTTTAAGTGGGTCATTATATTTGGTACGAGAACCCACATCATTTAATATTTATCTCTATATCATTTTATTTCTGGGGTTATTGCTCCTTCAAGTAGTGGCCTGAAGATAAGGAGTTGTAGCTCCTTCCAGTAGTGGTTGGTAAATAATGAGTTGTAGCTCCTACCAGTAGTGATTGGTAAAGCCAAAAGTTGCAACTTCCTTCAAAATAAAAATAAATCATTAAGATAAATCTTGTGCATCTTTAATTTGATGTGATTGGTTAATGCTCTGTGGTCCTAAATTGCAAGAATAAGTGAAATATTGATTCATCCCCCCTCTCAGTATTTCCAACACAGGACACATGGAAAGAGGGGAATGTAGAGCCTCTAAAATGGAGGGGAGAGGGGGATTAGATAGTGGGTGATTAGCGTGTTTATAAGGCAAAGAATGGGGTTTGGAGGGACGTAAAGGTGAGATGAAGAGGGGGTGCCTGCTACAAGGGATTGGGCACTTGGAGGGAGGGGAAACTTGGAAAAAATGATAGGAGAGGAAGTGGAGGGTTGATACTTATCTGAAGGAGGTTCACCACCACGCAAGTTTTCAATTGATGGCATTTTGTTCACTCTTGACAATAGAGCATCCATAAGAATAGGAGACATCAATTGATGAGAAAACCCTTAGGCCAGCATAGATGGACCCTTCACAAGGAAGATTTTTTTAATACGCCCAATCTCGTGACATCTTCAACATTAGAAAGGCAATTTCTAGTAGTCCACTCTCTAAATCCACGTGGACCTTCCATTTTAGATCATCAACTTGGCCACAATCCCTCTTCTCAGACAAACATAAACTTGTATCTAGGTTGTCTGACGATCCTCCTTTTCCCGCCACCCATCTGTTAAGCCCACAAAGGATCCAATATTATTTCTAATTCCACTAAATAAATCTAAACTCCAATAATCCAAAGGAAACCATGGTAGTAAAGTCGAAACCCAAAGAGTATTGATTGACTCCTTCATAGGGTCGAAATTCACAGACCAAACTTTCAAATACAAACCATCTTAACCCAATTCCACCTTTGACTAAGTATCTTCACACAATATTTTTCCAACTTGAGAATGAAATCTATCCACCCCCTTGTTATATGGGATTTACGATTGTGGACAAAAGTATCTCCCATAGGTTTGGTGGCTAACCTAGAACAACAAAGAGACAAGGAACCCAGTGTTTTCCTTAAAGTAAATAGATGACATAATGAAACCTACCTAGAATCTATCGCAGGCTTCGCTCCTTCTTTAGCTTGAATACTCCAATTCCAACTCCGATTGCCAAAATTAGAACCTGCACAGTCAGATAACACAAGCTAAGAAACTACGAGAACTATGTGGTATCATCTAAATAATCTATTCAATAGATCAACATAGTATTGAAAAATATGAAATAACAACATCAGATATAGGAAAACATAGAATTATTTGCATTAATATAAATGGAAGGAGTTTACTACCATAAATAGATGTTGATATTGTAGAAGAGCTCCTCGAGGTTGGCTTATCCTTTCCTTGTCACAATGTGCACATGTTGGGTCTCTATAATACTAGTGATTATCCCATTACTATTGTAGTTATATCCCTTATTAATATTGTTGTGCCCCTATTGTCCCCATATTGTTATTACCGTGCCCCATAGAATCCCTCTATTGTTATTTTTGTGGCTTTATATTATTATTGTTAGGTCGGCTGGGTTATATTGTGACTCCTTAGACTCCTATATATAGAAAGGAGGTTTTATCATTTGAATCATCCAAGAATTGTTCATTTATGCAATGTAAAGGAGGTTGCCCCCTTGAAGAGGCTGAATTCTAAGGCGTTGATCTATCTTTTCTATCTTTTTATTGAGCTGGTTTCATAACATTTGGTATCAGAGCTTTGGATTCTGGTTTTGCTGCTCCAAATAGGTTATCGCGGCATTTTCACTATAATTTTTATTTTTTATTTATTTATTTATTATTTATTCTTTTTGCGAAGTTTCTGAAGCTAAAAAAAAACCCATTTGAGAAGAAATCGCATTGAACCTCGGGTCCAAATTTCAGAGCTTTTCACGCTATATTTTCGGAGATATGATCTGAGGAAGTTGGTCTTTTTGCAGACCCCTGAATTACATTCCAAACAGGTGACTTGGGGAAAATCATCATAACTTTCTCTCTGAGCATTAGATTGAAATTTCATAAGAAGGTATAGAAAGAGGACGGATTGTAGTTTCTTGTATATATTTTTCAAAGCCAAAGGTCAAAACAGTGACTCATGGCACGTCGTACAAGTTCGCTCTACTGAACTAGTGTATAATCAGGTCACTGTGGGAGATTTCGCATAACTCTTCCTTGGAGAATCCAATTTGGATCAGACTGGTGACATTGGAAAGAGGACACAGAGGGCTACTGCAGGTCGCAATTTTAGAACTAGATGATCCGAAAGTACAAAGATACATCAGAGGCAATATCGAGGTCCTACAAAGTGAAAAAAAGTGTGTATATTTTTTTAAATTTTTTCTTAAGCTTGGTTTGAAAATTTATTTTGAAAGAATTCAAAGGGCATAGTAGAGAATTATTATCGGTAACTGATGCCCCGAGGAAAGAAAATGCAAACACCTAGTAAGCAACCTGAAAGCTCTAGCGTGACTCATGAAGAAGAGGAAGAAATGCTACATGATATATCAAAATTACAAGACCAAGTGCAACAACTGTCCCTTACACAAAAAGGAACAGAATCTAAGATGGATGGGTTAAAGAAAGATGTAAAGCTAAGATGGATGGTTTAAAGAAAGGTGTAGAAGCTAAGATGGAATGTTTAAAGAAAGGCATAGAAGCTAAGATGATTGACGTGGAAGTTAAGATGGATGATTTGAAGATAGATTTGAAGACAGGCATGGACGAATTGAAGATAAATATGAATAAGTTGCTACAAGAAATGGGCACTAAGGGTGAAAGGGTACTAAAGGAAACTCATGATGAGAATAAAGGAAATGTTAATCATGATTCCATAGACGCTAATGTTGGATCGAAGACTCACCATATTCCAAAAATCGATATGAGGAAGTTGATGGCAAGGATCCCGCAACATGGATATTACAGATGGAGCAATTTTTCGATCTCAATAATGTGCAAAACACACAAAAGGTACGTATGGCAACTTTATATTTGGAACCAAATCAGTTCGTATGGTATCAATGGCTTTGCTCTCGTAAACAATTTATCACTTGGGCAATTTTTATGGAAGAATTGATAGCACATTATGAGGATACAAAAAGCAACACTTTTTTTAGTCAATTGATAAGTCTCAAACAAAGGGTTCAATAATGGAGCACATTGAGGAGTTCCAAAAATTGAACATAAGGGTAAAAGATATTCCAAAGGAGCATAGGATTGATGTGTTCATAGGTCTTTAAAGGATAATATCCAACATGATGTTCGCCTTTGGGAACCTGATTCATTAGAGAAGGCATTCAGGTTAGCAAGAAAAATGGAAAGCAAAATTATGGTAACCAGGAAGCAAACCACTCACAACTATAAAGACAGAAGTGTTGTTGCCCCTAGTCTTCCACAACCTATAAGGTTGACACCACAACAATTGGAAGAAAAAAGAG
>APFE031660679.1:0-13314 GCA_000404065.3 Pinus taeda
CACAGCTAATGCTTTCATAAGTTGTAGGTCTGGGGACATGTACATTTCTGATGGTAATTCGACAAAGAAATTCAATCTGTATCCTCCAGCAAAAGCAATCACAGAAATAGGAGACAATGAATGGATTGATGATGAAGAGACAATACAACCTGTCTTTACCATTTCTGAAATTAGTGAAGATAGTCAAATTTTGAATACTTTAGAAAATTTTGAACCATCTTCAGAATATGACTCTACACAATTTCAGTTGGATTCTGACATAGAGTGTCTCTCATCTAGACAAATGTCTCTTTTCTCTATGGAAGAATTTGGTAGTTCTGCCATTGAGATATTTTCAGGTAAAACACTAAACATCAATAGAAATTTGGAAAGTTCACAACAGGAGAAGCTAACCAAACTTTTGCAAAGACATTCTACCGCATTTGCATGGGAGTATACCGATATGAAAGGGATTGATCCTAAGACTTGCATTCATCGCATCTACATTGAGGAAAATAGCAGACCAATCAGACAACCTCAAAGAAGGATGAATCCAAATCTTAGGGAGATAGTAAAAGACAAACTCCAAAAGTTACTTAATGTAAACTTCATTTACCCTATTTCAGATAGCTGGTGGGTTTCCCCTTTGGTTATAGTACCCAAAAAGAATGGTAAATGGAGAGTTTGCATTGATTACAGAGAATTGAACAAAGAAACCTTAAAGGATCACTTTCCTTTACCCTTTATTGATCAAGTCTTAGATACTCTAGCAGGCAAAAAGTATTTCTCATTCTTGGATGGTTTTAGTGGTTACAATCAAATTCAGGTAGCACCTAAAGACCAAGACAAAACCACATTTACCTGTCCATGGGGAACTTTTGCCTACCGAGTACTCCCTTTGGATTATGTAATGCACCCGCAACATTCCAAAGGGCAGTACTAGGAATCTTTTCAGATCTAATTCATGATTGTGTAGAGGTCTATATGGATGACTTTACAGTTTATGGTAATTCATTTGAAGAGGCACTAGAAAATTTGGAAAAAGTTCTTGTTAGATGTAAAGAAACAAATCTTTCATTAATTCATGAAAAATGTTTTATGATGTTTACTGAAGGGATTGTTTTAGGACATCATATTTCAGGAGATAGAATCAAAGTTGATAGATCTAAAGTCGAAGTCATCTCCAAGTTACCTATTCCAAATTGTTAAAAGGATGTTAGAAGTTTTCTTGTGTTTACTGGGTATTACAGAAGATTTATTGAAAACTTCACCAAGATAGCATCCCCACTCTTCAAATTACTTACCAAAGACTGTGATTCAAGTGGGATCCTGACTGTCAGTCTGCATTTGAAACTTTAAAAACTAGAATATCTAAAGCACCCATTTTGAGAGGGCCAAATTGGAAACTCCCTTTTCACATTTCAACAGATGCTTTAGATACAACTCTAGGAGCTGTGTTGGGTCAAAAGGATTTAATTCCTTATGCCATTTATTACACCAGTAAAAACTTGACTCCCACTGAGTTAAATTATACTGTGACTGAGAAAGAGTTCTTAGCCGTTGTTCATGCAATCAACAATTTTAGACACTACATAACAGGCTATGAAACTTTTGTCCATACTGATCATTCTGCCATTAGATATCTCATGAATAAACCTGTTACCAATGGCAGAGTCACAAGATGGCTTTTACTGTTACAAGAATTCAACATTACTGTGTTAGATAGAACAGGAAAGCAAAATACAGTAGCTGATTTCTTGTCTAGAATTCAAAATACTAATGAAGATTCTCCAGTAGAAGATAAGTTTCCGGATGAATATCTGTTTGCAGTAACTACTAAAACTCCTTGGTATGCAGATATTGCTAACTATTTGTTTACAGGGAAGCTACCTCCACACTTATTTCCTAATGAGAAAAGGAAAATCATTCAGGAGAGCTCAAAGTATTCATGGATTTCTAATGAATTGTTCAAAGCAGGGCTAGATTTTGTGATCAGAAGATGTGTTCGGGAAGATGAAATGCCTGACATCCTTAAGGCATGTCATGATGAACCATGCGGTGGACACTTTGCTGACAAGAGGACAACCTATAAAATCCTTTCTTAGGATATTATTGGCCTTCTCTCTTCAAAGATGCAAAGCAATATGTTAGAAGGTGTGACAACTGCCAAAGAGTTGGGAGACCAACTCTTTCAAATGAAATGCCATTACAACCACAGGGTACTCATCGAACCCTTTGAGAAATGGGCTCTAGATTTCGTTGGACCTATTAATCCTCCATCCAAAAAGAAAAAGTATATATTGGTTTGTACTGATTATGTTACTAAGTGGGTAGAAGCCAAGGCATTGCCTTCTGCCACTGAAAATTCAGTTGTTCAATTTCTTTTTGAGGATATATTTACTCGTTTTGGTGTCCCAAGAGAAATTGTAACATATCAGGGAAGTCAATTTACATCTAAATTGATGGAGAAGCTGATGGAGGAATACAAAATCAAGCATAGAAAGTCTACTCCATACCATCTGCAAGAAAATGGCCAAGTGGAATCTACAAATAAAGTTCTTGAAAGCATCATCACCAAGACTGTTCATCTCCATAGAAGAGATTGGGTAGAGAGGCTTCCTGAAGCCTTGTGGGCCTATAGAACTACATGGAGGAACACAATAGGACATTCTCCCTATGAACTTGTTTATGGGAAATAATTCTTGCTCCCCATTGAGTTTCAGATCAAGACCTTCAAGATGGCAGTTCAGTTGGGAATGAGCTTAACAGAAGCCCAAAAGCACAGAATGGATCAATTAAATGAACTAGATGAAATAAGACAAGATGCAATTCTGAGAACCGATCTAGTTCAACACCAAAGGACCAAATGGCATGATCGATTTATCAAAGAGAAGAAGTTTCAAAAAGGAGATTGGGCGCTATTATTTGATTCAAAGTTTAAGGACTTCAAAGGGAAATTCCAAACTCATTGGCTTGGGCCATATGAGATTGATGAATTCTTTAGTAATGGAGCAATCTGAATCAAGACAATTGATGAGTTCCAAACTCCTCTTATTGTGAATGGCCACCGCTTGAAGATCTATCATAAGCCACTCTCAAAAGAGGACTTTGTCAAAATATTTCAAGAAAGTTCTGAAATGAGGCTAGTGGAGAAGAATTCTTCTCCTCCATCAGCCTAATATTTATTTCTTTCTGTTTCAAAAAAAAGGAAAAAAAGAAAAAAAAAAAAAAGAAAAATGTGTATAAGCCTGAAAACCAATCTTGGGTTGGCAGTCTTATGCAGAAAATATAAGGTGAAAATCAGGGTCACCTGACACTTTATATTTTCCAAAAAAAAAAAAAATCTCTTTTTCACCATCATTCCATCCTCATTTCATTCCGCTTCATTCCATATTTCATTTCATTTCATCTCACTTCATTCATCTTTCACTTCATTCATCCTATCTCACTTCCACCAATAAAGTCCCTCTCAGGACTATTCCATCCAGATCAGTTTGTTCTAATCATCTTTGTGCAGGCAGAAAAGTATTGTTGCGGATTCTGCAGCTCATACCGAGTTTCCGCAGCCAATACACTCTGTCTCTGCAAACAAAACAATTCTGTGTTCTAAAGAAAAAATTTCAGAGGTATCATCATCAAAAGAGCAGCAAGGATACATAGCACCTGCAAGACCAGAAAGCAATCAAAAGTTAGCTACCATAATCAGTAAGGGAATCAGATGCAAATATATAAAGGTATGTTCCAAAATTTCTAATCAACAGTTTAATATCATATTTGCATAGTTTCAAATCGTGGTAGGAGTCACTTAATGAAATGATTAACAAGTTATCCCACCCCTCGTCCACGATCTCGCCTCATCCACCTCATCACCCTCCTAACGGTTTACTAATCCCTACTGATCCGAACATAATATGAGCTGCTCTTCTATTAATCATTCGTACCTCAGTGACGTATACCGGTGTACCACGGCTCTCCATACGATCATTTCCGCAGCCAAGTGTATGCAGCCACTCAAAGCTCATAAATTTGACCGTTGCACTCGCATGCATAAAACTTGTAGCCGTATTCATTTCTACCCTCATACCACTGGCTTCATTTCATTTTCATACATCGCTCTTGTTTCATTGTAAAATCCCTCTCTGTTTTTTCTCACCTCACTGTTCAAAACCCCGAGTTCTGCACCTCACTGTTCATTACATTACAGTTAATGTACAACCGTAATTCCTCTGTTTTCCCGTAGAAGTATTCTCCTCAAACATCCATATCCACTGTCAGAGCTTTAAGTGCAACCGAGAACCGAGAATGAGGAAACTGTTGAGAGCAGAACCGGAGGGTTCAAAGTTTTTAGAGGGTTACCCAGAGGTCAGAGAAGCACTGCAAAAGGCCGAATGGCTGAAGTTTATTCAAAAATTTAACGGGTACCATAAGGAAGTGACAAAGGCATTTGCCCGGTCGTTTGACGAAAAAGCCGTGGAGGTAGGTGACTTACAGTTCACCTTAACCGAGAGTACCCTGGCCACAGCAACTGAATTGCCTCAAACTGGAGAACGCTGGTTCAAAAATAGGACAGTGGAAGATCAAGAATGGAGAAAAATGCTTAAGAATCCAGGTATGGATACTTCCATTTTCACCTAGGGTATCCCTGTACGTGTCATTAAAGAGGAATGGACTTCATTACTGCTTCTTGTTCAAAAAATTTTAACATGTGAAGGCCTTTTCGGTGTCATGTATATATACCATACAAGACTCATGATGCATTTCATGGAAGACAGAGCTATCAATTTACCCTGTTTCTTATTTGCTAGTTTAAAGAAAATGTGTAACACTGTTCAGAAAAATGTGGGAAACATTGAACCCCATTTGTATCACCATGGGCTTATTAAGATTCTAATTGAGGAACAGTTGAAAAATAAAAAGGATACATGGGAGAAGTTTCTCATTAGGAACCATTTTCAAGAGGCAAATGAAGCCTCCAGTAGCTCTCCTAGGGTACCAAAAAGAAATAGGAGAGGAGGAAAAGAAATTATTGACCAAGAAACTGCTCCAAAGACTGCCCAAGCAACTACCAGAGAGGAAAGGAAAAAGGGAGTCAGCACTAAAAGACAAAAGGGGGATAAAGGGAAAACCATTTTGCAAGAATCAATTCCTTCACCTGAGCCCTCAATTGAAGAATCCCAAACACTAGCTGACAGATTAGTGCAACTGCAAACCACTGCCCTCTCAAAGAGAAAACAAAAAGAGAAACATAGTGCCCAGCAAAAGAGCACTAATGTACAAGTGAGGAGAAGCAGTAGGTTGAAAGGAAAATGGAGTGTGACCAAAGGCAAACAGTCCCATTTTGTTGACTTAGGCACACCAGAAAAGTCTCCAATTCAGCGAGATGTTGAGCCTAGTCCTCCACGGGAAGAAAGTCCCTTCCAGCAAGAGAGAGAAGGCAGTTTTCAAGAATTTGAGTTCAGACCAAGACAAACACCTGATATAGACCCTGATCAGCAGAAAGCATATGATTACTTGGAGACCTTAGAGCAATCTGCTGCCGGTCCAAGCACTATAGTACCTCATGATGAACAGGTCAAATCTCTAAAACAAGAGGTATTTGAGCTGGAAGTCTTGAACCGGCACATTAAGCAGGAGAATGAAGCCTTAAAAGAACAGAGCAAAGTGGACAAAATGGTCCATGACAATACAATGCTTCACTTGGGTCTCTGGCAGAAAAAGAATAGAAAATTGAAAAAGAAATGCAAGAAGTTGAGCAGGGCCTTAATTAATTTGAGGTTTAGATGTTTGGTTAAGAAACCAAAAGTAAATATGGCAGTGAGAAGAAAAAGGAGAAGGCTGGATGTCTTGGCAGAGGCATCTGAGCATATAAACTAAGAAATCATGACAAGTTTTGGTTGCATGAGGACATGCAACACCTTCACAGTGGGGGTACGTTGAGCCTCAAACCTGCACTCATTTACCCATCCTCCCAACAGCCTTTTTCCTACTTATCTCCTTCTTTTGTCATCATTTCCTTCATCAACTTGTTCAATTCATTGCATTATAGGACTTTTTAACATGATTTGCTAACTATGCTAATGGTTGACTGTTGGTTTAGATTTTTGGTTCAAGTGCAGCAATTCCGCAGCTGTTACAGGTTTCTGCAGCTGAGCACTGATTCCGCAGCTGATCCCAGATTCCGCAGCTATTTTCTTGTTTGATATGATCCAGGTGTCTTCTAGAGAAAAGAGCCACATGGGCAAGTTTGTATGACTGTGTACATGATATGTGTGTTATCAGTTCAGCCAAACTGGCCAACGACACCCCTGGTCAACGCGGAGGTAGCTTGGGTCAAACAGCAAGGTTGCAAATGGTGGCACAGCTCTGTGTGTTCGGTTGGAGCACGTAAGTCACAGTCGGCTTCTCCATTAGCCACGACGATTGCAGGGGACCATAATCCAACACCAGATTTATTAGACCACGATGACCATTCCCTAGATCCGAGCTCAGTGCTGTTGGACATGTCCTTTTCCTAGCTGTTAGTTAGCTTCATTTACGCATAAGACAGTTGATGTTTTTGCTATAAATAAAGCGTTTCCATACGCTGAATAGTTAGTCTGATGTGGTTTAATACTTTGCTGTTATAAACTCTGTTTTGAAGACCTTTTTATAAAGCGTTTTACGCTTCCCACTGTGTCTATTATGAGTTGATTTAATTTGAAGAAGACAGTTCTGTTTCTATCCGTGTAGCTGATCTTTTAATTGGTTGAAGTGGATGGAGGGCCCCTGTCTGCTACAACCATTGTACAGTAGCCTTTGAATTTCCTTTTCTGCATTTCTTTTTCTTTACTTGATCATGTATATTAATGTACAGTTTTGAATTATGCTATTTTGTATTTCTTTAATCTTCATGACTGATCAGTGTCTTTTTACAGCTTTGATTAGGAGCCCGGGACAGTGTGCTTTTACTTCTTTTTAACACTAGTGGCATCTGAAGTGTCTTACCTCAACTGCTAACTTTTTGCTGTGATTTTCATTAGTTACTTGATTAGCTAGTTTCTTTATTTGGTTTACTTTATCAAAGTTTTATCAAGATGCTAATCTCTTAATGGTTCTGTTTATCATAATGCAATAACTTTATGGGACCAAAATTTTATCTAACTGCAGCTTGATTTATTTAGTTTTTAGACTCATATTGCCAATTCACTCCTAACTCTTCTTTTTCACATGATCAATTCAGCTAAAGGCAGAAGGTTAAGGAAGAATAAGTAGTGTGATTTGTCATTTAAATTTTGGATTCCTAGAGTAGTTCTTTTTCTTTCAGCAGAGTTAATGTAAATATCATTTCCATTTCTAACAGCAGTAAGGGTATTGGACTAGTGCCATTAGTCTTTCGTTTAATGCTTTGCTTTCATTTGATGCTTTAGTTTCATTTCAAGTCATTATTCAAGCTTTCTCTTTAAAATTCAAGAAGCATTTAGAAATCATCACATACACACACATTCACTCACTTGTTTATAAATTCATCACATCATATTAGGAATATAATTTAGACATAAACTAAAAATGACAAAAAGAACTAGGAAAGGCTACTTAAGTATATATTGTACACTTCACTTCATCAGCTTACGAGCCCTGGGTTGACAATTTATGATAGCAATTTAGACAACACTAAACTGACCAAACAGTCGTCATAGTAGACATCGAAGGAGTCTGAACCATTGTAGACTTCATAGTGATTGAAATTATAGATTATAGCAAACCTTATTCAACACTTCTTGGATTGGATTGGGCTTTTGATCATTTGGCGATAATCAATTTTAAGAAGAGACAAATGGTGTTCAAAAGAGATGATATGAGGTTCATCATCCCTCTAGCCCCCTCAGAAGGATTGCGATATACAGAGCTTGTCCGGGATGAGCACTATGATCTAGATGTCGACAACATTTATCATATAGTAGCTAAGGAGGAGGATTGGATTAATCCTATTGCAGATGGAAAACTAGGCTAGGATCAGGACAATTCTTGTACTTCAGATTCTGAGGAAGAAATGGAAAATTGGTAGAACATGTTATATGAAGTCTCTACCACAAAATCACTTCACTGCATAAATTCCAACATATGTAATCCACCTTATTATGATGGGATCAGAGAAGTAAGCATGTTTCTTGAAGAGTATGAAAGAGAAATACTAAAAGAACAAAGGTTGCAAGATTTGGATGTAGCCCTGAGGTCTACACCTGCTAGATGGTGGAGTACACATAAAGGAAATATAGCAGATTGGCAGTAGTTTCGAAGATTAATATGGATCATGTTTGGATCATTTGACATAGAAATTGAAGTAAAGTATGATGGTAAGGTTGATCCCCAGGAGCATATTCATCGCTGCACTTTGGTTTGGAAATAAATTCCAGAACAAGTGTGGGTACATGGATTTATCCACACACTAGAAACGATTCCTATGAATTGGTATCTTGAAATAGAACTACAACCTAGAACAACAAACTGGAAAGATTTGGTTGAAGGGCTCATACTCACATTTAGTTTTGACAATGGTTGTCCATGTATAGACTCAACTCTTCAGGAAATCAAAGTAAATATTTTTACAATGAAGCTCCATTAACCTGGCAGCATGATTGGGTTGTGTAGTTACAAAATGCATTGGAATGTTATAGTATCCTTGCCTAAGAAGATGAAGATCCACGAAATATTGATATACCAAAATCGAAATGACCTTGCAAAGTTGTTGGACCAGAACCAGAAATACTAGATATCATGCAGCTTGTAAAAACATAGAAAGTGAATATTGGGATAGATGAAAATCTGAAGTTCATGACAATTGGAGACTATTGGGACGAAAATACAATTAGTGAAATCACAAAGCTACTACATGAATACTAGCAACTATTCCCTACGAATTTTTAAGAAATGAAGGGCATATTAGGGAACCGAGGAGCTACGAGGACCCTTCTGAAACCTGACACGAAGCCATTGAAGCAAGTACCCTATATGTTGAACCCAAAATACAAGGAAAAAGTGAAGGAAGAACTAGAAAAAATGCTAGCAACAAGGATCATCAAACCTGTTGAAGAGTCTGAATGGGTAAGTCCCATGTTAGTTTAGGAAATGAAGACTAATGGAGAGATCAAAATTTGTGTTGACTTGAGGAAACTAATTGATGCATATGTGCATGACCCTTTCCCTACACCATTTACAAATGAAGAATTGGAGAATGTAGGAGGTCACGAGGCCTATTCTTTCACAAATGGCTTTTTGGGTTACCATCATATCAGGATTGTGCTAGAAGATATACATAAGACAACTTTTGCAACAGAGTGAGGACCATTTCAGTACACTATGATGCCTTTTGGCTTGAAGAGTGCACCTGCCATATTTTCTAAAGTTGTAGTCGCTACATTTAAGGAGTACATACACAAATTCCTGGAAGTTTACTTTGATGATTGGACAATATTTGGGTTATTAAAGAAGAATATTGTGAGCTTAAGGCTTATGCTGGATACATATAGGCAGCATCAGATTTCACTTAACTTGAGGAAATGTATATTTTGTGTGCCTTATGGCATACTCTTGGGGCATATTGTGTGCAAACAAGGTTTGCTAGTGGATCCCATGAAGATAGTCATCATTGTGAACTTGCCAGCACTAAAAATAGTGAGACAACTGCGCATGATGCTTAGACACACGAGCTATTACAGAAATTTTATAAAAGGGTATGCACAGATAACTGCACCAATGGAGAATTTATTGAAGAAAGATGTCACTTTTAAATGGGACAAAGAATGTTAGAAGAGTCTAGATATATTAAAGGAGAAGATGGTAATTTCTTTGATCTTATTTTTTCGGACTGGGGTAAGGAATTCCATGTACATGTCGACGCATCTTGCATAGTTCTGGGTATAGTGTTGGCACAACCAGGAGCAGGCGAAGTTGATCACCCCATATATTTTGCAAGCAGAAAATTGCCCAAGGCAGAAAAGAACTATACTACAATAGAAAGAGAAGGGTTAGATATGGTTTATGCATTATAGAAGTTCATGTACTACTTGTTGGGAGCACATTTTAAGATGTTCATTGACCACTCTGCACTAAAATATTTGGTGAATAAGCCTATTTTAGGAAGAAAAATATCTTGATAGTTATTTTTCTTCTAGGAGTATGATTTTGAAGTTGCAGTCAAGCTAGGAATATTGAATGTCAAGCTCGATCATCTGTCGAGATTGGAGATATGAGAAGAACCCACCATTATCAAAGATAACCTACCCAATTCATATTTGTTCACAATTAGAGTCGTGGATGATCACTTCACGAATAATATTTAGTTTTTGGCCACACGAATGGCGCCCAGAAAGTACACTACACAGAAGAATAAGGAGTTTGTGATAAAAGCAAGTGATTTCACGTTGATTGCAAGGCACTTATTGATCTTGGTGGATCTCTAGATACTAGTGGCATGGTAAGAAACACACAAAAATTCAAAGTGGCAAAAGGTCGATTAACTGGACATCAGATCGAATTTCTCGTTGCCTTGATTCCAACAGTGTGAACGACACTCCAATCTGAGTTTGTATGAAGAAGATAGAAGCAATCAAAGTTAGGGGTTAACTTACCCATGTGGCAGGCTTAAGGAGGGCGCAATTTGCAGCAATCCGACACTGGAATCTGGCCAGTTTTCCGTGAAAATTTATAGGACAGTTAATTTTCCCAATGAACCCTAAGGTTCTAGAAATTTTATAAAAAGGGTTAATAAAATTTTTAAAAAGGGGCGGCAAGCCATGACCCCTGTCGCCCCAGTGGAACCTTAACAAAATTATTTTAAAAAAAGGGGTGAGCGGCCATGATCTCATCACCCCCGGTACCCACACAGCTCATATAATATATGTGGGGGGTGGGCTGTCAACCCCGCTGCCCCTCCACTCACCTTTTACCATATACCACAGTAGAAATGGGGAGAGCGGGCCACCAGACCGATGGACCTACCACCCATAACAAACAATCAATTATATTGTGATAAAAATGGGAGGGGCGAGATTTGACCCCCTGGCCCCTCCTCAACCACCCTTTTATTTTAACCAACGTGCCAACTGTCCTTCTTAGGACATCTACCCGAAAAATATATATATATAAACTCTTATGCACAGTGCATCCAGGGGACAGCATGACACAGATTTCGAGACAGAAGAGGTGGAACCATAAGCAAGCCTGTTGTTACACTGAAATTTGTCACCATGACTATATGCAGTTAATATGGCTCCATCAATAGTCATATTATCCTCCTTTTCAAGCCTTATACCTCTGCTCTCCATGTCAAACTTCAAAAAAGAGAGAAAGTCATTAGAAATCATGTTTATCTCTGGGTACGCAGGTTCTCTCTACCTTGCCTGCGTGTACGCATCCCAATCTCATTGTACCTATGTACTTGTACGCTCTGTAAGTCAAGGGATGGGTGCGTACTCCTGTAAAGGTTAAAATGCGCGAGTTTCATCTTAAAAAAGTTACTTGTGGTCACTTCTAGAGCTTTCTAGAAGAGTGTTTGACGTGTATTGAGCGCCTCCAGATGGTTCATGCATCCCTATGATAGAGAACTTATCCCATCAAGAGAGGAGCTACCCCATCCAAAAGAGGGAGTATCCCATTGATGGTGGACCTGAATAACTTCCTCTAGAACACTATAAATACAGGCCGTGCGCCAGAGGAGGGGAGGTTGAAAGCTGAACATTCCAAAGGTAGATGCTGCTGGAATTAGGACTTCCATTGTAAACTTGTGAGGAGAGATTACCATCCTTTCTTGTTGTCATATTGGAAGTGGGTGAGCTTGTCAAAGTAGAGGAAAACTCTTGCTGGACCCTGGGAGGAACTTGCACAACACCAAGGCCCAGGTTGTAATGGTTTCTTTTTTGTTTCCTTAATACAAATAAGTCCATTCTTCTCAATGATTTGTTGTTAATGAATTGTTTCATATACTCCTTGGTCTATATGTTGAATATGTTTTGTTTTATGAGATATTCAGGTGTTATGTAATCGTTTTGATTGTTAGTGTATGCAGGTTTCGAAGTGAAGGAGGAGCTCATCTGGATCGACGAAGCTAGACTACTACAATAGCGTTGGACTTCAGGTAGGATCGAAAAACACTTGGTTTCTCATAAAATAATGTATGTTTAGAGAAGGATTGCTCTTGTTTGTTTTGTTTGTCACTAGAGAGTCTTAGACTCCTAGGGAGGTTAGTTTTGTCAGCAAAAATAACTCTTTCCGCATGACAAATTGGCGACTCCACTGGGGAATCCATTGATGTGATTTACTTTTCCTTTGAGTATTACTTTGATCTGAAAAGAGTCTTGTTTCTTTTGTTTTTTGGTTGCTTGACTGTGTTTTTGGGTGGCTTAGCTTAGGGTCGAGTTAGAACTTAGGTTTTCTTTGTTTTACAGTAGTACGCACCCTCTGCGTTGGACACAGTGCGTACTTGTACGCACTGTACCTGTGTACACAGAGCGTGCACACACCTGGTTAAACAGGCGCCTGCGTACCCTGTTAAAATTAAGAAAATTCCCTTTTTTATCACTTTTTCCTTTTAGATTTTGGTTTTCTTAGTCTTTACTGCCCAGATCCACTGGTTGACTGTAAAAAATCTTCACCTGCACTTGTTCCATTAGTGTCGAAAGTTTTAGTGAAATTCCTTGAGATTTTAGCCTTAGGGTTTTGATTTTTATATTGGTCCTGTAGTGACTTTGGGTTTAGAAGTTGCAAAGCCTTAGATATCTCTAGTTTTGTCAGTCTTCTTAGGAGTCGGATCAGTCGCAAAGTCCACCCTCGTGAGCGACCTACCTTTGTGTTGCCTCTTTGCAAAATTTCAATATAACTTGTTCATTTAAAGTTGTGAATTTCATTTTCAAAAAGAACAAAAAGAGATTGACTTTTTGTTTTGATTAGTTTATGATTCTGCATGAACTAGTCCTTGGACTGATTGTTACCAAGTAAAACATCCCAGAATCATCTTAGTAGGCTTTTGCTTCTTAGATTTACTTGTTAGGTAAATTTAGGTAAATTCCCTTTGATTTGCTTTTTGAGTGAGTTTTCATAGATTTTCATAGATCTTGAAATTGCTTTGATTAGATTAGTTTTACATGCTTTATTAAATAGGAAAATATAAAAGATCTCCTTTGCGAAGTCTGTTTTAGAGTAGCATTTGAAGTTTTGAAAGAGAAAGGAATTTTTCGTGAAGTAATGAGTGGTTATGTTTTGTGTGCTTTGAAAAGATAAAGAAATTGTTTCTTTGATTGTCTATTAAGAAAGTTGTTTTATCAAAAGATTGCATTCTCTCAACTCTCTTAATTAGAAAAT
>APFE031660688.1:0-25035 GCA_000404065.3 Pinus taeda
TTCTTAGTGCATTAATGCTGCTCTTGTAGGCATTTGGTGTGTTGTGTGAGGATTGCTTTGAGCTTGAGGAAGGTCATGAGCTTGTTGCCTTGTATGTGAGAGAGAGACCTTTTGACTTGGGAGATTTGCTCCAAAGGTGAATGCTTGGAAGATATGCTGGCTGGACCCTCTAGAGAAGGACTCAGCGTCAGGACTTCGGTTGTACCTTACTCTACTTTCTGATTAATAAAGATAGATGACTATTCTTATGGTTCCATTTCCATTTGTCCAATGAATGATTAATGAAAATTGTATCCTTCCTGACTGATACATAGTTGTTGTTAGTAGATTTTACGCTCTTGTTTGCTCTCTTTTACTTGTGCAGGTGTTCGTCCGCAAGGATAGCGGAGAATTGTGATCGGCTGGAGCGAAGGAGCGAGAGGACCATCTGTCCGACAAACATAGCGTTGGAATCCAAGTAGGTTTCTCTTACCCACTTGTTAACTACAACTAGGAACCTGCAGTGTAGCATTGTTTGATTGTTGCTAGACCCCTGTTGGGCTAGTAGGGATCGCCTCTATCCGTAGAGGGGATTTACCTCTCCAACAGTGCGCACCGGATTTTGAGGGGCATGGACGAGGCCGAGGTGGAGGGGGACCAGGAAGAGGTCACAGATAGCTGATGTGTTACAATTATAGAGGGCTAGGGCATTATACCCGCGATTGTATGAATCCAATGCAACCATCATGTTGGTATTATACATTGTTTGGTCATGAGGCAGAGGATTGTTCCACACTGATAGCGACGTTGCATGATAAAGGAGCACTCTAACATCCCCTTACTCAGAACCTGCAAATGATGAGGTCTGAGCCACGCAAGGAAGACCCTAATGTAAATATCATGCTTTGAAGTGGAATTACGATATGGGATGACAAAGGAAAGTAGCCTGAAGAAATTACCTGGGTTTGCAAGGCTCCAACAAAGGAACCAGAATTTGATTTGGAGCACACTAAGGAGAACTTCATGGAAGATAAGAGGAGCTTCGCTGATGCCTCCACTTCAGGAAGTAAAGACAGACTGGAGTCAGAAATGGACCCAGCGATGCTCACTACATTCTTGGAGACATGCATGAAGCTGCTACGCAACAACAAGGCTATAAAAGGGCTGCAAGGACTCATAACTAGATGCGCTGGGACCGTGCCAGGAGAACCGCGCATAATCTGAAAGCTTGGGAAGCACACGATGTGAACAGGAAGGGAGATGAGATTGACCATGTAGATTGGGGAATATGAGATGGACCATGTGATTATGGATCTAGGATCAGACATGAACGTCCTGCCAAAGTAGACATGGGAGTGCATGGGCAGGCCTGCATTGCAATGGTATCCTATCCAACTGCAAATGGTGAACTAGCAAAAGATCCTACCTATGGGGAGACTATAGGGAATCTCAGTAGATATCGAAGGAGCAAGCACGCTAGTAAATTTTGAAGTGATAGATATTTTTGATGATAGTAACCCCTACCCCGCACTATTGCGAATAGATTGGGCCATTGACATGAATGGAGTGATAAATCTAAAGAAGCAGAAGATGATCTTTGAGAAAAAGTCTCTGCACTAGTGGTACCTTTAGACCCCGCAGAAGGATCGCGCTACATGGAGCTAGTGAGTGACTACAACAATGATGATGATTTGGACTGCATCTACAAGATAACAGCAGGAGCAAGACTGGGTAAATCCAAGCGCGGATGGCCGAATCTCATGGGAGTGCGAAATCTCCTGCACATTAGATTCTAACGAGGAGATATAATAATGGTAGAACCGTTTACATGAGGTAACCATGCTAAACTGTAACATGATGACGAGATCGCTACACTACATAGCAACAAAGGTGAGAGATCTCCCTACGCATGATGGGCTAAGCGAGGTGGATGACTTCCTGGGCAGATTTGAACAGGAAGTGCTGGAACAGTAGTGCTTGGACGCTTTGAAATGGGTACTGCGAGCTACGCCCGCAAGATGGTGGGGTACACACCAAAGAAGTTTTTAGGAGTGGTGTGAATTTAGAAGGACAATGCACATGCGGTTGGGGAAGCCTCCAATGTGATTAACAAACAAGATTGTCAGAAGAACCGGCCCATGCACCCACCTATCTAGGTGGATACAGGCATATGGTGCGAAACCTGCACGGAGACATGATCAGTAAGAAGGTGCGGGTAAGGCAATGGTGCGAACAACCCCTCTGGTGGGGACCACAAAGTATGGAAATACCAAGTGCGCAAAATGATATCCACGCAGAAGCTTTTAACAAAATATGTGAAGTGTTGAACAAGGTCCAATGTGAAGTGGATTGACTGGGACCTGCATGTACCAGTGGTTCTATGGGCTTATAGGACTGCGTGCAAGAACCTGGATGCACAGGAACCGAAAAGGCTGTAGTATAAAGCAAATGTTGTAAGACCTAGAGTACATGAAAATCTTAGACTGCGCATGATAGCGCCAGTAGATACGACAGTTCGCGGAACCTTGGAAGAAGAAATCCAATAGGGAAATTCTAGGCTCCGAGAACTTGAAGAAGAAAGGGTATGATTAAGGAAGAAAAGTTCTCTGGTAGACACGAAAGTCAAGAAGCTGGAGGATGAGATAAAGGAATATTTTCTTGGTAAAAAGAACAGGGTGATAAGGTAGGATGTGCATGATCACAAGGACAAATTTGAGACCTATTGCCACAAATTGATCAGTCTGATGCCTTGGCTTGGACCGCACATTACGAAGTGAGTCGACCAAGGTAGCACATTGCCAATGATAAAGTACGCGATGCTGCCCATAACAATAAAAGGTGGGTATTTTCTAGGAAGTGTGATGGATGCCAACATGAAACTTTACACAGGTGGTGCGACCATCTGACCAGAAGCACAATCTTTGCACTCCAAGGATCTAGAAGAAGGCACGGGACTATAAACAACTTCAGGGATATAGGCACAGATGTAGAGAATCAATTCCAACACTGTAGTCTCGGAACAATGCATACAGCAGATCCGGTAGGCAACAACTCAGTGCACTATGAACCTTGCAGTAGTTCGAGCAGAGTTGAAACGACTCCACGCCGACAGAGTGACTCGAGGGCTAGTCATGATGTTTGTGTTGGGGGCCTGTTGGGCATGGAATCCCCCCAGGGCATGTTTTGGGGATTAAAGCCCAATTTTTGACCAAGTCTTTGGGTAAAAGCTCCACGAAGTGCAGAGCGTGAAATTATGATAAAATCACAGGGTTGTCCACCGTTGTTTTTTTAATGTAATGTCAGCTTGATAGACCTACCCATGGTCCGTGGACCATGGGATTGTATAAATAGAGCGAGGCTCTAAGTAGAGAAGATAGCCAAGATAGAATAGAAGAGCATGAGAAGTATAAGTGATTAAGCTTAAGCAAAAAGTGTGTCTTTGGGTCATAGGGCAGGGAAAGGCTCTGCAGCTAAGTGTGCAAAGACCTAGTAGTCTACAGCTAGGTGCGCGGAACCCTGCAGCTGAGTACGCAGGGCAGGTCGAGTTTGTAACCATTGGAAGAGTCAATAAATAGAATTTTACCATATTTCTATGCATATTTTCCTGTTTTAATATATGATTGGGTATAATTTGCAAGTATACTGTTTATTTGTAGCGCAAACTTATATGAATGTTTTGTATAACTAATTATAACGTAAGACCTCCAAGTATGCGAAGGTAATTAAATGGTATAAAAGGATAAGTAAAGTCTCGGGTAATAGCAAAGAGCATGGCTCTAGTAGCGTAGAAGCTCCACAACCCCTGGCTAGGGCTGCACGAAGGTAGTGTATTAGGGCATGAGGAATAGGGAAGTGCGCGAAGTGAACTGCGTGTAGGGATAAATGATGGGACCAGTCGAACCTCTCAGACATCTCAAGGGTGCAAAAACTTGGTTTTAGCACCCTCCCATACTACTTTGGGTGAGACCTCAGTCCACGCTCCATGGACTATTGCCGAAAGGGATAGTAGTACAGGGATTTGTTTGGCTAATTAACTCTGAACATGGGTTAGGCCCCAACAAGCCAACAATGCTAGTAAGCTACTGCAGATGGAAAACATATGTTGAGACTTCCCTTGAACACATAGCAACATGACAAAAAAGTGACTTGGCAACATGAATAATGAACACCACGTGATATCGTACAATGATCCAGGAGGCATGGAAGCATGCTCCATATGACTGGAAGAGTAACTAGCCAGAGGAGTAGATAAACTCATACGTATGGTATGACTCCTAGGAAAGATAAAACCATACTATAAAATAATGATGAATACAAGTTCCATGTTCGTGGGTGCTACGATTGACATTTTTATTTTTTTGACTAATGGAGATGAATGTTCCCTTTCCTTTTCCTTTTTATAGGTTCCTTTTTCATAAATTTAGTCTCCCAAGCCAAAAAAGAGATACAATACAAGGGAGAACCTTCTAGTCATGGTAGAATAAAGTATTTCTTGTCTGTAACTAGTATATTGAGTCTAGAAAAGGGTTAAACTTATACTGAATAGATGTCCCTTCATGTACTTTAACAATCTTGAAGGAGACAAGTTCACTCAGAAATCTGTTCTAAATTAAGGATTCTGAAAGGAGCTTAAAGGAAACTCCTCTTGGAGGAACAAGTCGTATAAGGGATAACAACTAGTTCTGGTCATGGTGGAACTATTCAAAACATGTAAAGGTCAAGAGGCTAGCTAATAAGGCCACTCATTACAATAGTTCCTCCAAGAAAGGGTAAAACACCAAGTGAAATAAAATGGTAGGCCATGGAGATGATTGTAATGGAATGAAGAAACCAAAGTTAATCGTGCAAAAATAGGCTGATAAAAAGTGGAAATCACAAGGCATAAGGTGGTGGAATCCTCCCTCGATAAGGCCAAAAATATGATAAATAAGAGGACATGAGGCTTAGATTCTACATCATGGTGAGTGAGAAGGAGGGATTCCAAAAGAGAATAACAATGACTGTATGGACACCAAAATAAAAAATGGTTCTAGCTAGGGTATCCATGTTTAGAGAGGCTCTACTACCAAGAGATGACATGCATAAAGGAAAGTCACTAAAGTCGCAACTTGGCAGGGTCAGACCTAGTCATAAATATGGCACTAACAGTCAAAATGTAATGAGGATGACAAAAATGACCTACCCCTATATACCAGTAAGAGTAAACATACCTCGGGCCCATTGTCATGAATGGGACCGTCAAAAGGAACACTAATAAGAAGAAACTCCTCATACTCTTGGAGAAAAAGTGACTAGAAAAAAGATTATAAGGAAAAAACCTCTCAAACCCAAAAAATTAAAAATAAATAATATTCTCTAAGATGCCAAAAATTAATATAAGAGCAACGCATACACCCTCATTTGGTCATTGTGAGTTTGAGAAAAGAGAAGGAGAGAAATTCAAAGCATTGTGGTCAAAGGGAAAGGAGGAGCAAGAGTAGTCAAGAAAGGAGCTTCCCATGTAACGTAAGTCGATCTCATCCCTCTGTGGTTAATTTTATGTGCGGATTTCTCTTGGCCATAGTCATTTTTTATGAGAATTTTTAATTTTTTATGGAGAAAATTCCCCAACTACATGCATGAAATAATAATTTTTTAGTTGGAAGGATCCAACTCCATGTTGCTAATGCATAGTGCTTGTCTAGAACTGAAATTTCTGTGTTTCAATAGTGTGGTTAGGGTATAAATTTTCAAATTTTCTTTTTCTTCTCCAACAATCGTATTTACTAGGGTTTTATAGTGTTTCTTGTAGTTTTGACAACAACCATGTCTGATAATGAAGTGTTTGTGGTGTAGGAGAAACCATGGTGGTGTGGAGGGAGAGGGATCATGTGCCCAATGACATGTAGGCCATAACTCATCTACCAACAATAGATGCCTCGAGCAATTGTGGATTGTTGAATTTTTTCATGATCCCCAACATGACTAACTAGGACTTTTTGTTGTCCCAAATCATTCAGTTGTGGGATATAGACACTCAACAATTCATAATGGGGCCTGAGACAATCACTATAGAGTTGGAGGATATATATTTTTTCACTGGATTATCAAGGCGGGGTGCTCTAGTTGTGTTGGAAGGGGTTTAAAGCACGAGTGGAGAAACAATGCAAACATATATTCAGTGGTATTATAGAGTTGGAACTCAAAGGGATAATGACATAATTTTGATTGAGGACCTTGAGGACATCACAATCCGTACTTCAACATACACCGTGACTCAAGTAGTGGGCAGTAAAGAACCCCATTCAGTTACTAAAACACATATGGAATTGGTGCTTATGTGCATGTAGTCTACTTTGTTTAATTGGTATGAAGGTATGTTGGCCAATGTCAAAGTTGAACTAACCAAGATGAAAAGAGGGGGGAACAAAAAAATTGGCTATGGAAGTTTTCTAATGTCATTATTTCTAGACAATATCTTGACCATGAAGGCAATGTTGCTAGATTATGAGGTATATAGACCACAAACAAAGCCTCAGAGGATGAGGTGGTGTAGTCCCATGATGAGGGAAGAGGGTGTGCATAGTAGCAACTAGTTTCCTGCACAATACTAAAAATGGTTGAGAGCAACACCACTAGATGTGGATGATTACCCATATGATGGGGTAGAATTCTAGGGAGACCCAGATCTAGTCTTGCCCCCTGGAATGGATTGGAATGAATTTTTTTTTTGGTTTTTTGTATCTTTTTTTTTGGAATTTTGGAATTTTTAATATTTGTTTTTTGGGTACAAAGTCATTAACATGTGGTGTATGTGATATGTATATGTGGTGCCAACACACCCAGTAGGTTATTCTCCACTTAGGAGAGGTGTACCACTAGCCTAAGCCCAAGAAACATAGATAGCATTAGAGGAGGATGAGAACAAGGAGTTACGAGAGTCCACTCACAATTTCAAGGGCTTATCATTAGGAATTCCACTAGTAGTAACATAAGATCCCGAACTTTCATAATCTCGATCTTGCCATTTTTTGATTTGAGAGCTTTTGGGAAATGTTCGGCAAGTAGCATGGTCACAGTTGCCCCAATCAACCTCGACCCATATATATTGACTAGCTCCCCTCTCCGGGACAGTCTTGTGATGAAATAAATGTCTGAAGTTTCCAACTCTAGCTCTTCATCACTAATGATGAAAATTTCTTGATTCAAGTCCCAGAGACTGATCAGATACCATAACAATTCAGTTTGAGCTCGTAGACCTAGTGTAAGGAAGAATTTTAGGAGCCCACAGTTCCTCAAAGCATCCAAGCAATTTGGGTGAACCATTGCTTGAGTTCCTCATGCTCGGGTTCCTTCCAATCCACCATTTTTCATGATTTTTTCCCTACAAAAACCAAATAATCAAGTCAATAATACCCTTTGGCCCAAAAAAATTGGATTCAAACGATCAAATTAAGAAAAAAACATGAAAATTATTTGTTTAAGGCGTCGAAGCAACTGTTTTAAAAACAGTGGCGCTGACGACGCAGTTGCCAGGTTTAGTGACCCTAGATCAGTGCGATTCCCAACACAGAATCACAACTACCGAGGGTGAATTTCTTTTGCCAAAACCTCCCCATGTAATCCAAAAAAAGGATAAAAACAGGTAAAATAAGTATCAAAATGGAGTTTAAGGTCTTGGCTCTTACCTACAACTGACAGCTCGGTGAATAACCTCCCGGATCTCCTGCAATCTTCTCTAAAACAATTAGGGTACAAGTGGGTAAAAATCTCTTCACACAAAGGTAAAATGGTAAATTGTCAAAAATAATTACTTTTTCCTCATTTTATTCATTTTTTCATGAAATATTAGGGTTTTTTAGTATTGCTTACCTATTTTTCCTCAGAACTTGATAATACATTTACCTTTTTGTATAGCGACAAGTGATGGATTGTCAATGATGGTACTAGAGTTGTGATTCAACTCTTTTATTGAATCATAAAACTCAAATGAAAAGATCGCCGAGTATTTTTCCCTTTTTGACTCGTAAAAGAGAATAAAATAGGGTGTTTTCTTTCAAGCTCTTTTCTGACTCTTTAAACGCGAAAATATTGACGAGCTCTTGTCGTTTTGAACTCGTTAAAGGCTAAGAAACATCGTTCACCCAGTATATGTTTACCCCTTTTCGGGCTAGGATGCAATATTTATGAAAAGGGTACTTCTTCACTAAAATGGTTAAGTGGTTCTCTCAAGTATCATTTTCTACCTTTTCGGGCTTGAGAGACACAAATGTATGAAAAGGGACCATGTGGAGTTTTTCTTTTTCATGTCTTTTTCATATTCTCTAAACATGAAAAAGATATTGATTTCCCCCTTTGTCAGACTTGTTAAAACATTAAACAACATTGGATTCGTCACCATGAAAAATGTGAGATTCTCTTTCCTAAGGCTCGTTAAACTTACTAGGTCAAATTTTTCTGAAGGATGAACTTACAGTGAAAGCATATGCTATCCCCTTCAAGCTTCCGATAAAAAATAATTGGGGTACCTTCCAGAAATGGTGGGGGAAAATTTGGAAATTCTATCAGTCATGTCGGCAGCTCACTCTTGAACATGACACTTTCTGCCTCATGTCGGGTTGGGATATCCTCCTTTTCGTTTGACCTTCCTGGGTTGGGCTGCTCTTTTTTTTCCTTCCATTTGATCTCTACCACGTCATCATGACCACTGATCCTATGGATCCAACAGCTACCAAACTCCGGAATTGTGTCGTCAATATGTTCAAGAGTCAATCCTTCTGCAGTTACACTTACTCCTGATTCTCTATATCATATAGAATCATTTGCATCCCTTTATCTCATGTCGATGATGTGGGATACATCATGGCCCTCCTTCGACACAGTCGCTTCCTATCAACTTCATCTCATTATCTAAGTAGCTTGCTGAGAGACTCTCTTCCAGTACCTTAGAGCTTGCAATACATAATGGCAAGTTCTTTGCTCTTGATGACAAGTTCACATCATTGGCTTTCGATCGGGTGATTTCACGAGTGTTGGACATCAGTTCCTTTATTCACATTCCGTGAACTATTCTGTGAGTACCTTGACAACCATTGTCATTATTGGTGGTTTCTCTCACACTTTTTAATGGTACACATCATTGACCGGTAATCAAGCGACTTCCTAGAATGTTTGATTTCAACACATTCATTCAAATGTTAGGATTTGTACTTTGATTGGGTCGTTTGGAGCACAAGACCCCGGACTAAGATTACACAAGTCCAGGTTGCGAGGAAATGTGACATGGTCATGTTAATATACATGTCTCTTTGAGATGGATGGTTGTGACCATACCTTGAGTTGTTATATGTGATCCTTCTCATTAATGGATGGCTATGACCATACCTTGGTTTCCTTATGATCCTTTCTACTGGATGGTTGTGCCCATGCCTTGGATCCATTTACTTGATCATTCTCTAGATGGTTGCTTCCATACCACAATTCATGTATCATTATTCAGAGTTTTCAGTGATGTATATGTATCTATGCTTGCTTACAGGTTTTCCGATGACAAACTCTGGTTCCCTGCTTCCACTTGTAAATCATTTCACCCCTCACTCTAGTTTTCCTTCACGCTTTAGGGCCATCTGTTACACAAAATTTTGTCACTATCCTTGTACTCCCCATCTATGATCCTAGAGGACCTCCACAGTGTACCCAACATGCTTTCCCATCATGAAGAAACTCCCAGTATGTCCCTCTTCATGAGCTGAATAATTCCCCTTTGCATCCTTTCCCAAGAAGCTTCCTTCTAACCTAGTTTACAAGACTGGTTCTACTAACCAATTTTATCCTTGTTCCAATTTACAGAGGTTAAAACTAGCCCTCACGTTGTTTGGAGAAACTGAGCCCTTTCCTAGTCATGTTGATCCTCTCTTGGAAGGTTTTTTAAATAAGGAGTCGAAGCTTCCATGTCTAGAAGCTTCGTAACGTAATTTTGGTAGATGGTTGGGTCGGATAGAGCCGAGGAACTCAGTTTGGGCTCCTTTCCCTTATTAGGATGGAACAAACTCAAGATATAAGACCTTCTCCCATGATGAAAGGAACCATCTCCCATCCATCTAATTTATATAAACCTCTCTCTTTCCCAAGCAAAAGCTAGTTGGATTTTTGGAGCAAGTTTGAATAATCAACAAGTCATCTATAGCTTGTAGTTTTCTAGTGTATGCTTGAGGGAGAATAGTGTGATTATGGTTTGGTTTGAGACTAGAGGGAAATAGGCCTTAAAACTTCCATTGTTGGGCCTATCCATGAAGTTCTAGCAGAAGTGTGGGAACCTGGATACGTCGGAGGAGACAGGCAACATTAAGGCACCAATTGTAATCGCTTTCTGATTTATATAAATGCAACTTCTGATTGATTTCATACATGAAGTGTCGTTTTACATATTTATGGATTAATGTTCCTTGATTTATTAAGTAGGCTGATTACAATATTGTATGCTATCACATTTGTTGTTTTTTTTTTTTTTTCTTATTTCAGGTATTTGAAGGAAGGAAAGGGAAGATAGTTGGAGTGAGGAAGCATAATCATCACCAAGTAAAATACCATTCTAAGAGGTAGGCCCTCTTAATTGATTCTAGCTTAAGAACATTTTTCATAGATTGTTTGCTTGTGGCTAGACCCGCTCTCTCGAGCTAGAGGAATTGTTTGTGTCAGCACTGAAAATTTACCTGCACCACACCATTCCAAATCAAATTATTTTCATGGAGGTAAGAAGAAGGACATGACGGAAGTTAATTCTTTCATTGTCACAAGATGGGACACTTTTCTACAAATTTGGCATTGAAGAAGTTCAAGGGGAAGTCCTTAGGAGGAGCGGTGGGTGCGGCTTTCGCCTCCCAATTCGAATTGGACTTTTACTTCATTGCATGCATGGTGTCTTCAATGATGGGAAGTGTCTAGTACTTAGACAATGGAGCTTCATTCCACATGACTCGTGACAAAGTTATTCAGTGAACTAGAGGAGAAAGACCTCAAGATGGATATCATGATGGGTGATGACGGTAAGTATAGTGTTACTGGTGCGAGCACTATTAAATTTCAGAGGGAGCATATGGCTCCAATCACCTTGAATAATGTTATGCATGTAACCAGATTAACAAAGAACTTGGTATCCATTTCCATGATTGAGGATAGAGGCTATGATGTGATATTTTTGAAAGGAAAGGCATTCAAGTTCAAAATCAATATAAGATAGAGGTAGGGATTGTGCTACTTTGATTTCAAAAGCAAAAAATATGTAGAGCCAAGATGTTGGCAAGTTGTGGCACAAGCGATTGGGCCACTTGCATCATGGGGCTTTGAATATATTACAGCAATTCTCTACCAGTCTTCCCAAAGGTATGCTTGAGCAAGTTGATACATGCAAGGGTTGTACTTTAGGAAAATACACCAAGTCTTCCTTTGGAGGAAGAGACAGTTGAGCAGAGTCTATTCAAGAGAAATTTGATTCGGATGTGTGTGGACCATTCTCGAATGGAATCCATGGCCAAACATAGGTATTATGTTATATTTGTTGATGAATATTCTTGTAAATGTTAGGTATTTTTTTTTATGCAGAAAAAAGATCAAACTTTCACAAAGTTTTGTGAGTTCAAAGCATTGGTAGTGAAAGATTCTAGGAAGAAGGTTAAAGCTCTATAGAGTGATAACTATGGTGAGTAGGTCTCTAATGAGTTTAAGAACTTCTGTGCAGTGGAAGGGATTAAATGAGAGTTGAAAACACCCCATAACCCTCAATAGAATGCGGTTGTTGAGAGGAAGAATAGGATCATAGTAGGGGTAACAAGGGTGATGTTGCATATTCAGGGCCTACCACTACACTTGTCGGCTAAGGCATGTAACACAATAGTTTGTGTTCAGAACCATAGCCCACACCAGATACTTGAGATGAAGACAACAGGGGAGGCTTATTACAGTAAGAGGGCAGATGTTGGTCACTTTAGGATTTTTGGGTCAACAACTTATTTCCATGTGACCAAAGATGCATGAAAGAAGCTTGAGCCAACAACAAAGTTGGGGATATTTTTGGGGTACACTAATACACCCCACAACTATCGGGTGTACATGCTAACTAGTCAGATGATAGTGGTTTGTAGGGATATCAGGTTCGATGAGGAGAAAGCCATGTGAGTATCCCTTGAGAGGGAGCTTGAGTGACATGTGGATGACGATATTTTAGCTCCTAAGGTTGATGGACCTCATATTGATGTGGAGCAGCCACATCTAGAGGTTCAGAGAGCGGAGACATCCACTTAGTCAGAGTCTTCTAGAGAGGGAAGAAAACACACTATGGAAGCTAACAAATTGATGGATTATGCATAGGAGAATGTGGGAGCACCCTCTTCTTAGTGCAGATAGAGGAGGTCACTAGAGAGGTATACTGGATACATGGAACTTATGGGTGCATGTGTTATGATAGAGCCATCTTCCTTTTAGGAAGCAATGCAACAACTAGTTTGGGTTGATGTGATGGTGGAGTCTGACCCCATAGTTCGAAACAATGTTTGGGATGTGATCCCGAGACCAAAGGACAAGTTAGTTGTGAGCTCCCATTGGCTTTACAAGGTAAAGTAAGATGCATATGGTAGTGTGGAGAAGCATAATCCTAGGCTTGTGGCCTGTGGCTTTTCACAGGTAGAGGGGATTGAATATGATGAGACAATTTCTCTTGTTGCAAGGTACTCATCAATCAGATCTATTTTGGCACTATCAACATAGATGGGTTGGAAGATCCATAAGATGGATGTGAAGACTACCTTCCTCAATGGTGTGATTAAAGAAGAGGTTTACATAGAGAAGCCCAAAGGTTTTGAAACCTTGGACCATGAGTTGCATGTGTGCTGACTCAAGAGATCATTGTATAGGCTAAAGCAAGCACCCTGTACTTTGTACACCAGGATATATAGCTACTTCATGGGGTTTGGCTTCACGAAGAGTGAAGTGGATGCGAACCTGTATCATATAGTGGTGAAAGGTAACTTGTTGATCATAGTTATTTATATAGATGATCTTATTCTGTCAGGTGATGAGAAACTCATCAACTTTTGCAAGGTTGACCTTGCAAGAGTGTTTGATATGAAGGACATGGGGCTCATGCATTACTTTCTTGGCATGGAAGTAGTGCAGGGAGATGGGGAGTTGTTTGTATCTCAGGGCAAGTATGCCAACGAGATACTCAGGAGATTCCACATGGAGAGTAGAAAACACATGGAGACTCCTCTAGCTGGTAACGGGAGTAAGGAGGA
Organism: Pinus taeda; assembly: GCA_000404065.3. Taxonomy (NCBI): domain Eukaryota; kingdom Viridiplantae; phylum Streptophyta; class Pinopsida; order Pinales; family Pinaceae; genus Pinus; species Pinus taeda. The sequence continues at coordinate 13,248 of APFE031660688.1, forward strand.
TGCTACTTCAGGCGAAGTAGTGGAATCTATTGTTTATAGGAAGCTTATGGGTTCACTCATGTACTTGGTGAACACATGACCGGATATGTGTTATGCAGTTAACCAACTTAGTCAAGTGATGGTTAGGCCTACCATGTTGTATTGGAAAGAGGAAAAGGATGTATTGAGATACCTCAGAGGTACTACTCAGTTTGGGTTATGGTACATAAAGACATAGGGAGTGAAGATTCAAGGCTTCACCAATGCAGATTGGGCAGGGAGTCCATCTGACAGGAAGAGCACATCAGGAGGGATATTTAGTATTGGGTCAGCGACAATTTCTTGGTACAAGAGGAAATAGAGATCGGTTGCACTCAGTTCGGTAGAGGCAGAGTACATGGCTACAAGTCAGGAAACATGTGAGGCTATTTGGATGAGGAAGATCCTAGTTGGTTTTTTTGGTCAGAATATGGATGTGATAATGATTTATTATGATAATTAGAGTTGTATCAAGCTCTCTAAAAATCTAGTATTTCATGATCAGTCCAAGCATATTGATATCCAGTACCACCATCTCAGAGATTGTGTATTGAGGTGGATCATGTTGTTAGGTTACATTCCCACAAAGGAGCAAGATGCTGACATCTTGACAAAGGAATTTTCAAGATCTAAATTCGAGTTTCATAGAGACAAGATCGGGGTCGTTGATACTTCATTTCTTGTTGAGATGAAGAGTGGCAACAAGAAAATCCAATCTAATTTGTACTTGAATTAAACTATGAATTAAATGCGAATTCTATTCTCATAGCAACCTAAAATTAGTTAATTAAGTTTATTAAACTTACTTAACTTAGGAAATTTGAGTTGGAAGTCTTTCTATTGTCATGTGTGTGTGCTCCCTACTTTGTAGGAGTCCAATGTGAGTTAACTGTGATTTCTAAAATAGAAGACTCAGTTTCATGAGTCAGTTCACTTAAATTAGTTCTCAAACTGATTGAGATAATTATTGTGAGTTAACAATCAGTGGTGTCACTAATGAACTCCACCAGTGCTACTCTACTTGACTGAATATTTACTCATCAAAAACTCATGCATGTTGATTCTGACAAACACCCAATTGAGACTAGAGTGAAGGGATAGTGTACTATTTGTTTTAGATTTTTCTGAGTTCCACTGATAGTGCATGCATTTAGGAACTAACCCTTGAGGGATTGCACAATTTTTAGAGGATTTGTTTCCCTTTAAATACAATCTATCATCCTTAGGAATTACACATTGGAATAGGGATTTGGAGAGCTTCTGAAGAGGATAAGCTTTAGCCTTAAGCTTTCTTATGAGTTGGAGATTGAAGTTTCTTAGTGCTAGGATTGTTCTAGAGAGAACAAGCATTGTAATTTCATCTTGATTTTTTGGATTAATACAAAACCGATAGTGGGGTTTTGAGATGTGGCTTTCCTTGGATATGCACTGTGTTATGTGCCTTTTATTCTCTTCCTCTATTGATTATTGTTTGCTCAATGTTTATGGGCCTCCGTTGTAAAGACTAGAAGTAGATTCTTGTCTCTTACTTTAGCAAATTGCAGTAGCTTGTGAATCTACAATATTTTCTACATGGTGTCAGAGTTGTGAATAGTATACTAGAGGAGATTTCGAAGTTTTGAGTTTCTGGGTTACAAGTGAAAGTCGAATTTGCAATACATACCTGAAGATCAATAGATAGCGTTCCATGAGTTGAGGCTTGAGTATGCCTTGGAAGGAAGCTCAAATTTCATAGCCTCGAGGGACAGGATGGAGGCTATGCTAGAGGACAATGGCTTGAAGGAATTTGTTGAATAAACAATTCCTAAGACAACAGCTTTTGATGCACAAAAATTGGCCGAGTGGAAGAAGTTTGTTGCAAAAGCAAGGAAAATAATCCTTGAGGTAGTTCAAGATCATATTGTCTCGAGTCTCCGTGGAAAGGGAACTGTTGAGATGGGGTCCCCTGGGTCAATTTTGCGGCAAAAGCCCAATTTGTGGGGAAAAATCCCAAGTTTTGATGTATAAATATGTAAAGTCTCCACAAATTATGGTCATGGATCATGTAGTTAATTAAAATGTCAAAAATGGTTTTACCCTCTTTTATGTAAGTTGAGTCGGCTTTTGAAGATCTACCCATGGTCCATGGACCATGGGATTGTATAAATAGGTATGTCTTAGATACTCTAAGGCATAATAATAGAAGAATAGAAGTTGTCTATGGGTATGAAAGAAGGAGTCTAAGTTAGCACAAAAGGTAGAAGTAAGATTTTGTAGCTGAGTGCGCAGAGGCCTGGAGTAGATTCCACAGCTAGGTGCATGGACCCCTGCAGCTGAGTGCGTAGGGAAGTCTTGAGTCTGGAAGCTTAACTGAATATTAATAAAAGAAGATTATTCCATAAATTCCTGTATTTTATCTCTTTACTTCTATTACAAATGAATGTGCTTTATGTTGTGATAAATGATGGTTTTTTGAAATAATGATGCATTGATGTGCAACTTACTTGTTCTACATTTTTATCTTAACACAATTAATTTTAAGTGATTACACAAAGATTATATCATTGCATGTTAAAAATATCGAACACTTAAGTAGATCTAAGTAAATATTGGGTTCAGAGTAATCTATGATGCCCGTAAGTATCTAATTCACCTGTTCAGGGTCCGCAAAAGCCAGTTGTAGACATTCGTGGAGGTCTAGACGTTGATTGATGAAAGTTACAACAATAGGTTGTAGGAGCATAGAGGTCTGCACGAAGGCAGATCTAGGTCACCCAAAAGACATCACACTACTCTCTAGGTGTGGAAGCGTGGTTTCAACATCCTCCCATACTTCTTCGGGTGAGATTTCAGTCTACGCTCCATGGATTGATGCCGAAAGGTCTAGTAGTGTAGGGATTTGTTTGGCGCAACTAACTCTGAACATGGGTCAGGACCAACTAAGCCAACAAATGGTTTCATTTTCGGGACTGGGATCTGCATAAAGAGATGTGCGATGTTGCATCACTCGAATCTGACCAAAAAGGAAATTGAGAAGTGAATGGATAGAAAGATCCACGAATTCGTAGTGCAAGAAAACAAGAATCCACACTTGACAAAAGAACAATGGTTGGACATATATTTGTACACATAAATACATGAGATCTTCTTCTGCACCTTCCCTATTGAACTATATGAGTGGATCACTAAATTGGTAGACGGCCAAGGAAGGTGGAGGTTGGACGATCTGATAGTGTGGACCCCAGAGCTCGTGCCGACGTTGGAAGCTTTTGAAGATAAGATCACGTGTGCAGTTGATGATTGGCTTGATCGAGTCATCAGATTTCGTGGTTGATACCTCAGTCAGTTACAGTGAAGCAGAGCGATGCTTCTTCAAGGGGCCCTGAGGTAAGTATTTATGGTCTTTGAATACTTGGGATAATATGCTCTTGTGTGAAAAGAGGGTTATGCCATTACCTTGATTTTTGGATCTACGCAAAGTGGACAAAGTTTTAGAAATCAAATGAGAATAGGTCCTAAATATAGTCCATTGATTGGACCTCCTTCAAATGATGATGAGGGAGTAGCACAAGCTTCACCACAGAGTACTGTCCAGTTGATAAGGCAGGGTATTCCACAGATACCTCATCCACCCACACCACCCCCACCTTCACCTCTACAATATACACCTTCACCCACAATGCCACCACCTCCGTTGTTGGTCAACATGTTGAATACGATGAAGTTCTTGATTCTCAAGGGATTAGGAAGTGAGGATCCAGTTCAGTTTTGGGTTGTTGTGAAGCCTGTATGGACATCACAACAAATTACAATGATAATATAAAGAAGGCGCAATTGGTTACTGCTTTGTAGGATCGCGCACTGACATGGTACATTAAGTACTTCACCAATAACTCGCTGAAATAATTAGAAGACACTCAAACCACTATGAACAGAGAATTTGGTAAGCCTAAGTTTAAACTGTGATTAATAATTGGATTCAATGAAATCATGACGAAGCCTAATGAAACACCCTGGGAATTAGATCAAATATTGAAGTTCCAGATCCGCGAAGCTATTATGAATCTCACAGATAGTCAACACCGCAAATGGTTTGCATCCTTGCTCATACCCCAACTAAGGGTTGCTTTATCATAGCAAAAGATAGGAACTCAGGTGGAAGCCCTAGAAATTGCGATGAGATTGCATGAAATTCCTATTCAAGACATGTCTTTGGGGGTTCAACAGATTCATGCATAATTGCAGAACCTCTGCTTGGAGTTGAAGAGTTTGAAGAAGGAAAAATAGGCTTGGCTAGAGGTACACGAAGAAGGTTAGTGTCTCAAGTGTGAAAATCAAGGGCATGATAAAGATCACTTCCTTGTCTTCGTGAATTACATCACTGGGGGAGGCTTATGCCCCTAAGTTAGGAAGCTCTAGTAGGACCAACCGCGGGGCCCGTGCTATGGTGCATTATTTGTCAAGTAGATGAAAAACATGTAACAGACAATTGTCATTCGGTGAAAAATTTTGTACAGACACAACAACAATTTTTCTGTGATTTTTACAAAGTGGTAGGCCACGATGAGTGCCACTATCAAGCTAGGAATTAGTTATGGAAACGACACCTACGTATTGAATGCAAGAAGAAACTCAGCCTCCGGATTAGGGTGCTAGGGGAATGAGCGAAGGATATTAGAGGCATGGACAAGGCTGAGGAGGAGGAGGACCTAGTAGGGGTTAGGGGAAGGTCATTTGTTACAATTTCATAATGTCGGGACACTACACATGGGAGTGTACAAACTAGCCACGCCTGTCATGTCAATACTGCACTCAGTTTGACCACACAATAGAAGAATGCCCTGCATTGATATCTAAAATGTAGGAGATGAAGGCGTAGCCTCAATAGCCTACCCAAAATTTACAGATGATGAGGGCCGAGCCCTATGAAGAGGATCCCAATGTGAATATTATGCTGTGAAGTGGAATGATGACTGGCGATGGTAAAGGGAAACGACCTGAAGAAATTGAGTGGGTCCGCAAGGGTCCAGAAAAGAAGGTTGGGTTTGATCTGGAGCGTGCGAAGTAAACATTCATGGAAGTAAAGAAAAGCTTCGCTGAAGCCTCTACCTCAGGAAGTCAAGTTAACATGTCTGCAAGGTTGAGTCCTATATGCTTACCATCTTTTTGGAGACTTGTATGAAACTATTACGTGACACCAAGGATGTAAAAGGGATATAAGAGTTGATCAAAAAATTTGTCGATAGGAATAATTTTTCTGATGGACATCATTTAGTTAGAAAGATCGGTAAGCATAAGGTAAGGATAGGGCACGAGATGAGGGTTAACATGCAAATAGAAGACTATGAGATGGACCAGGTTATTCTAGATTTGGGATCTAACGCAAACATATTGCCCAAACAAACCTGGGAGAGAATGGGGAGACCTGCACTATAGTGGTCTCTGATTCAACTGAGGTTGGAAAACCAACAGAAGAGTATCCCTATGGGACGATTGTAGGGCTTTACAGTAGATATAGAAGGTGCGAGCACGTTAGCTGATTTTGAAGTAATAGAGATTTTCAATGATAGCAATCCATAGCCCGTGCTCCTGGGAATCGCTTGGACTATTGATATGAATGGGGTCATCAATTTGAAGAAGTAGACAATGTCGTTTGAAATGAAATCACTCCGTGTTGTAGTACCATTGGACCCTACAGAAGGAACACGCTATACCAAACTAGTCCACGACTATGAGGAGAGTGATGATGATTTGGATTAGATCTATAAAATAATGGCACGATACTAAGCTTGGGTTAATCTGACAACTGATGGATGAATTTCATGGGACTGTGAAAGTTCCTGTACCTCGGATTCAAATGAAGAGTTAGAACATTGGAAAAATAGGCTTCATGAAGTATCCACACTGCGCTGTAACATGATGACCAAATCGGTGCACTATGTATCATTGGAGGTAAGAAATTTGTCCTATTATAATGGATTAACTGACATGGATAAATTTTTGGATTATTTTGAAAGATAAATTCGAGAGGAATATCGATTTCAAGCATTAGACTGGGCATTGCGTGCTACGCCCGCTCGATGGTGGCATATGCACAAGGACAACTTTAATGAATGGTGTGATTATAGAAGGATGATAGAACGCATTTGGTTGGCCTAAAGTATGGGTAATGAAGAAGTATGATGGGAGGAATGATCCACGTTATCATTTGGCCAAGTGGACTAAGGTATATGGAACTGAACCGCAACTATAATGGTTGCATTTATTCTGTCACACTCTAGACATAATCCCTATGAATTGGTATTTGGACAAAGAGCTTTGCCACTACACCGTGAAGTGGGATGTCTTAAGAGAATGGTTCATGAGAACATTCAGCTTTTAAGATGGGTTCGAAAGCATCGATGAGGCATTGCAAGAGGTTAAGGGCAGTGATCTTCCCAATCTTGCAGGATCTTTTGGAATTGATTCAACCAAATTGGAGCACCCTGTTGGGCCATGCGTTGGAGTGCTATAACATTATTTTTGAAGCTGAGGATGAGGATCCAAGGAATATTAACATCCCAGAAATAGAAGGCCACCACAAGGTTGAGGGACTACAGATAGAGAATCCATACATCACTGTGCCATTGAAAACTAGGAAAGTAAACATTGGCACAGAGGAAGAGCCAAAGTTTGTGAAGATTGTGGATCACTGGGATGATGCTACAGTAGATAACGTCAGTGAGTTGCTCTGCGAATACCATTATTTGTTCCCTACAAAATTTTCAGACATAAAAGGCATCATAGGCGATTTGGGAGTGATGAAAATAACTCTAAAATCAAACTCGAAGCCTGTTAAGCAGAGGCCATATCGCCTTAATCCAAAATACAAGGAAAAGGTCTGCTTGGAGTTGGAAAAGATGCTTTGAAGTAGGTATTATTGAACCCATGGAGGAGTCTGATTGGGTGAGTCCAATGGTAGTTCAGGAAAAGAAGCAGAAGGACGAAATAAGGATTTGCGTAGATCTTAGAAAGCTTAATGATGTTTGTGTGCATGATCCCTTTCTGACACCATTTACTGATGAAGTACTGGACAATGTGGGAGGATAGGAAGCGTATTACTTCACTAATGGGTTCTCTCCATACCATTAGATTAATATTGTGCTAGAGGATAGGAGTAAGACAACCTTCACGATGGAATAGGGTTGTTTCCAATATACAATAATGTTGTTTGGACTCAAGAATGCGCCGACAATATTTTCTTGCGTAGTCATCACGGTGTTCAAAGAGTTCATTCACAAATTCCCTGAGGTCTATTTCAATGACTAGACAGTGTTTGGGCTAGTCAAGTGCCATGTAGACAGTCTGCGCTTAATGTTGGATACGTGCCGAAGGTATCATATTGCGCTAAACTTGAAGAAGTGTTTATTTTGTGTCCCCTTTGGGATTTTGTTGGGTGATGTGGTATGATGGCAAGGACTCATGGTGGACCCTACCAAGATCATGTTAATAATCAACTTGGAAGCTCTAAGGAGTGTTAAACAATTGTGCGCAATGCTGGGCCACACTAGGTATTATCAAAAGTTCATCAAGGCTTATGCTCGGATTATGCGCCCATGGAAAAGTTGCTAAAGAAGGATGATACATTCTGTTGGAATGAAGAATGTCAGCACAGTCTGGATGTCTTGAAGGAGAAAATGGTTACCACATCGATCCTGGTATTCCTTGACTAGAGGAAGGAATTCCACGTGTGTGTGGATGCCTCTTGTATTGCACTGGGAGTAGTGCTGACACAAGATGGTGAAGGCAAGACGGATCATCCTATAGCATTTGTGAGCAGAAAATTATCTAAGGCTAAAAAGAACTATTCAAAGATAGAGCGCAAAGGGCTAGCTATGGTGTACACACTCCAGAAATTCAGACATTACTTGCTAGGCAGACATTTTAAGATTTACATAGACCATTATGCATTGAAGTATCTATTCAATAAGCTTGTGTTGGGGGGGAGATATATAGGTGGTTGCTATTGTTTCAAGAATATGTTTTTGAATTAATTGTGAAGCAAGGAAGATTAAATGTAGGGCCCAGTCATCTGTCACGCATTGAGATAGGAGAAGAGCCTACTAATTTGTAGGAAGGAATGCCCGATGTGCAACTCTTCATGGTGCACATAGCGGATAACCACTTCGCAGATATTATCCATTTTTTACGATAGGAATGATTCCAGAAGGGTACACTGGTCAGTAGAAGAAAGATTTAGTAGCGTGTGCAATAGATTTCTCAGTAATTGCAGGCGATTTATATAAAATGGGATTAGATGAGATACTTCGATGATATGTACCTGATTTTGAATGAAACAGTATCCTTGCTGAAATGCATGGAGGAGTTGTAGGAGGGCATTATGCAAGACAAGCAATAACGTAGAATGTTTTACGCACTGGGTTGTGGTGGTCGGTGCTGAAGATTCTAAAGCATATTGTAAGGCATGTGATGCATATCAGAGAATGGGAATTTCATCGCAGAGGGATGAGCTACTACTGAATCACAATTGTCATTGCAACCATTTAAGAAATGGGCAATTGACTTTGTAAGACCAATTCAACCCCTAGGTAAGAAAACGGGTGCACGCTACATCATCATCGTGATAGAATATTTGACCAGATGGGTAGAGACACAACCTGTGAAGAACTGTACAGAGGAAACACCAACAAATTTTTTTTTTGAATATGTATCGACCAGGTTCGGTTTCCCGAAAGTATTGATGGGTGACCACGGTACACATTTTCTCAATGAAACGATTAGAACACTGATAGAAGAGTTCCAAGTTTACCACTAGAAGAGTACGCCATATCATCCTCAGGCCAATGGAATGGTTGAGGCTTTGAATAATATATTGGAGAATGCATTGATGAAGGTTTGCAATGTGCAGCAAAATGATTGGGACGTGCACGTACCGGCAATATTGTGGGCATACAAGACTACCTGCAAAAAGCTCACTGGTTAGACACCTTTTAGGTTGGTCTATGGCATAGAAGTTGTGATTCCCATGGAGTATATAGTTCCTAGTCTACGCATAGTAGCTTTCATAGGAATGGCGAACCACAAAGCCTTCGAAGAACGACACACGCAGCTAATGGAGCTCGAATAAGATAGGTTTTTGGCTGGATCCCATCAACAGGTTCACAAGGAGTGTGAAAAAACTTGCCATGATGTTATAGACATATTTGGGCACTCCAACCCCAATCACATATGTCAATAAAACAAGGGCTCTCAAAACCCTAAAAGTGTTGGTTCACAGCCTAAAGGATCATGGTCAACTGATTACATCATTTCCCAGAAGTTCCACCTGAAAAACCACTCAGAACTGGCCAAAATTGGAACATACAGACTACTCCATGCTTAGGGTGTGATGCATACTGAAAGAGCCTTTTGTGGGGTGTGATGGGCGAGAATAGACAAATGGGAGAGATAGTTTGCTAAGTGGAAACCCAAAGAATCTTCTAGAAACTTCTCATATGACACTTGCCTCTCTGAATTCGACCAGGGATGAGTAAGAGATCATGAAATCTCCAAGTGGAACCAAGAACTATTAGTGAAATGACACTAATAAAAAACCTAGAAGCTGACTCACCCCTCTACAAATATCTATACATGGATCCCTCATCTGAGATATCTAGAGGCTCGAATTTTGTAATTTGTAAGGAAGTGTTATTGGTTTCTCTTTGAGAATAAACATTGTATTGTTGGGTGATCTTGCTTTTCATGAGGTGAAGAGGGCTTTCATGTTGGGAGGATGATGCTAGATCAGACAACTGGTTTGTAATCCTCTCTTCTATTTCTACTATCAATAAAGTTCTCTGAGTTGTCCTCCATATAATTGTGTATTTGTAATCTTGTTATTTGTGGATGCAATTGTATGGTTAATGTATTTTTGATTCTGCATTGTTTATGATATCATAGATCTCGATGCTTTGATGGTGTGTTGTTGCTTTGCCTCTACAGGTATTCTCTAAAGAAGGAAAAGTAGGAGAAGAGTGGCAAGTTCTATCAAGGGGGAGAGGAGACAAGCAAGGAGCCAAGCGGAAGATAGAGGTTGGTGCTCTCCGCTTCTCTCTTATCTATCATACATAAAGGAAATCTTGAAGTACTTTGAATTGTTTATTTCTAAGATAGCTACCTGTCTTAGTGGGACTAGAAGATCGAAAAGACACTAGTTTTCCGGTAAACAAAATGGTGAAACCGAAGATGAGCAATGTTACCACAGGGCTCAAGCTCGTTAAAAAATAAACCCGCCACTGAGCATAGTTTCTTCTGATTCAAGCTCATTAAAAAATGAATCCACCCTAGGTAAATAACCTTTGTGATTGCATTGCTATCAGCCTTTTGAGCCTTGGTTGTGTTCTTACCATCACCCCCATTCTTTTGGCCGATCATACGCCTCCACTTGATTTTTTACCCTTTTGAGGAACAACTGCGATGAGTGATTCTATTAGCCACCCTCGTTACACTACCGTGTTTGAGAAGTTCCGAACTTACCTAGAACTAGTTGATACCCGAAAACATCAGTCGTTCCTAAAAAACGAGTATCTTTTAAGATCTTTTTAGACTCGTAAAATATGAAAAGATTTCCTGTTGGGTTGTGTTATATTCTTTCGACGACTAACCTACGTAGTGAACCGGGGGGTTAGAGGAGGGCCAGAGCCCCCCCTTCGTTGCGCCGATTGCGCAGCGGGAGGGTCAGAGGGGGGGCGGCAGCCCCCCTTGTCTGGGGGGTTTGAGGGGGGCGGGTAGCCCCCCTCTACGGGATTCAGGGCAGCACCCCGAGAAAAAAAAATTTGGACCCTATATTAGGTTGGGCAAACCTACCTATGGTTTTCGGTCCATGGTTTTAGACGCGATGGTTTTTTAGTCCATGGTATTGGATGCTTCGGCATGTATAAATATGTATTGAAACATTGAAAGGAATTTAATAAAAAATCAAGCTGGTAGTATCGGTTTTGAGATCCAGTGGGAAATCTCTGTGTATATGTGTTTTATGTGTTATGCTCTCGCATTTTTATTTTTCCCGCGATTTAGAATTCGTATGCAGGTAATTTCTGTACGGGGTTAAAACCTACATTTGGTATCAGAGCTGTTTTGGCTTCAAGGTGATGCCTTTGTTGCTGAGGGGTTTTGCTCGGGCCTGTGGTAGACCCTGTTCAGTGGGAGATCTGCGAGATCGATTCTGGTGGTGAAAGAAGATGGCGAGCTGTGGAAAGATAGAGATTGAGAAGTTCAATGGTCAGAGTTTTGACTTGTGGAAACTCAAGATGGAGGATCTATTGGTGGATAAAGCTCAGTGGATCGCGGTAGATCCGGGTACTAAACCAATGGGAGTGACCGATAAAGAATGGAAGAAGTTGGATCGGAAGGCAAAGAGCACAATACGATTGTGTGTCTCAGATTTAGTATTGTTGAATGTATCAGGGGAAGCTACGGCGAAGGCTTTATGGGACAAGTTAGGGAGTTTGTACCAATCTAAATCGCTGGTGAATAAACTGTTCCTACGGAAAAAGCTGTATAACCTGAGTATGAAAGATGGAGACTCGGTGACAAAGCATCTGAATGCATTTAATACTGTGGTAAGTCAATTATTATCTATCGATATAAAAATTTCAGATGAAGATAAGTGCATCAGTTTGTTGTGTTCTTTACTAGACTCGTGGGATAGTCTGGTTATTGCAATAGGTAGCAATGCAACTACTTTGCAGTTTGATGAAATAGTCTCAGCCTTGCTGACGGAGGAGATGAGATGGAAAAATATGGACAACCA